>JAKUCM010001087.1:7500-74734 GCA_023374145.1 Lepidium sativum | reverse complement strand
TCTCTTTTAGATAAAATTATAATAAGTCTTTTTACCAAAAATAAATATAGGTGAAAATATTATATGTGAGCAAACAATGAAGAAATTTCATAGCATTTATGTAAATAAAAAGATAGATTAGATCTTATTATGCATTGATATACATCTAGTTGATCAAATGCAGTTGTTAATGTGTTATACATGTTTATTGATGTATAATGCTATACTTTTATGGAGGCATATGATTCAGCAAATGAATATATCTCCTTTGTTTTAATATATTGTCTTTTACTATCGAGGGTCTATATATTCTTTAGTTCATTAACTATGGATGAATATAAGAGTATCAAATAAATATAGTTTACTTAGAGGGTTATTTAAAATTTTAAAATAGCGTGTTATATGGAGTACACATTTAACACATTTTTTTTCTAATTTTCTAGTTAAAACTATAACAATTGTCATTTTCTAATAATTTTTTCAATTCTTGCCATTCATTGTAGATATGGTTCGTATACTTTACAACCATTGAATTGTGTAGTGTACACATAAGATAGTAATTATATTCTTTGGAAAAGCAAATAGAAATTGTCACTTTTTTTGTTAATATGTAGAAATTTGTTACTTGAAAATGAATTTATAAATCTTATGTTTGTCAGAATAAAAGCAGTTAGATCTTAAATGAAAGAAGTCACTTCCTTTATGTAAAGACTGTCACATGGTCCTTCGTGTACGGTGTTGCCGGTCTCGAATATTCCGATTTGCCCAGGTGTTACAAAAATATTCATCCAATAATCTTCTTATATTTTAATTTTATTTTCTGACATAATTTACTTTTTAATACTATTTGTACAAGTATATACTCATATACTGAACTCGGCATTTTTATATAAATTCTGCCAATATCACTATATAGACATAATTAATAGGGGATCAGAAAAGAGATTTGATCATTGGAGTTTGAGACTTTAGTTAAGAGTATAGATTTGATGACTTGGGTTAAAGGTATTGGAATTAGGGTTAAGATCTAAACAGAAATCAAAATTAGCTTTTAAGAATGAGAAGATCAACTAAAAAAAAAGTGATTTGACGAAAAAAACTAAAAAAAAAAAAAAGTGATCAAAATTAAAAATTGAACAAGAAGAAAGTGAAATTGTCTTTTGTAATGTTCCTCCAAACTGTTTCGATTATCTAATATGA
Source organism: Lepidium sativum (assembly GCA_023374145.1). Lineage (NCBI taxonomy): Eukaryota > Viridiplantae > Streptophyta > Magnoliopsida > Brassicales > Brassicaceae > Lepidium > Lepidium sativum. The sequence goes on along the minus strand of JAKUCM010001087.1, from coordinate 73,555 downwards.
TTAGTAAAGTTGTCAACAACAAAAAGTAAAAATTCCCTTAACAAAAAAAAGGTGAAATTTTCCAACATTTGCTATGAAAATTTGTTGTAATACTAGAATATATTTACATTAGGTAGACAAATCTTGTTTGGACAAAACAATGTTAAGAAACAATATATATATATATATATATATATATATATATATATATTATAACAATTCTAAAGGTTTCTTTATCAAACAAAAAAGGTTTTCAAAATTTTGTTTATGTTTTTGTGTGAAAAAGAGTTTCCAGAAGTAATTTTTATAACTATATTTTAGTCCACAATTATGCCTTTGACAAAAAAAAGAAGAAGCAGAACCAACTAGAAACAACACGACAACAGAGAGGCAAATTAACAAAATTTAATAAAAACCAATTGTGTTTCACTAAGAAATTGAATAGAGAAAAAGACATCTCAACATATTTTAAAGTTAATTAAAATTAATAATGGCGATGTAATGTTAGCACCAAACAGAAGATATCAATATTAATGGACTTTGATGTGTTTCTTCCTCTCTGTCTCACGTTCATGCATGCCTCCATCGAATTATTACAACCTAGAATCTAATAATTCAACATTTTATTATAGTATATATATTTTTATTCACATTTAATATAGATATATATGTGTATTTATTCATATTTCTACCTTAAAATATATATTTCCATCAATATTATTTAACTTTTTATAAACTTACAGACATTTAAATCTCTTTTAATTTTTTTTAGGGTCGACGATTTATTTACATCTCAGACATTCGATATAATAACAGATTAACCTATACTTTGATTAATTATTGGTTTATAAAACCATAATTATCTATTTGATAATTATTTTCTAATTTTGGGTGCAATTAAAATTTGTAGAATTAGACCAATTTAGTATATTGTGTGTATAATTTAATAATCATTATCTAATTTTGAATGCAATTAGATTTTCTATGCATACTTTAGATGAAATTAGATAAAGACTCTAAATATAAGTTGATATGTTATTATATCAAAATTTTGAAGTATAAATAAACTATTGACCGCAAGTGGCAGGTGGTAAGTACACAAGAGGCATGCGCACTTGCACATTGTGGGATCGAGTCTTCCCCTCCCCCGCTTGTATTTGCAAGAACTTGGCTAATGCATCGGCCATTTGTGGCCAATGTTGTCAAAAAAAATATAGACTTTTTTTCTACTATTTTTGTAAATTTATAGCTTGAATGCAAGTGACTAGATTAGCTTGCCTTAGTTTTGGAAAGTATAAAGATAAAATATAGTGATTTATGGTTTTAAAATATTTCTACGACATATATTAATGCTAATAAATCATTTCATAAGGTTTAAGCAGAGACCGACCGATACGTTTTTTTTTTCTTTTGTTAATGAGACCTAAATATTTCTTTAACATCGTTACAGTGACATGTTTTAAATAAATATTGTCAAACGACGAAAATAAAATTAATAATTAATTCGGATAATTTCTCTTTTTTGATAAAGGGTTTTCAATAATTTCTCCTTTTTATCATCATCGTGAAGTAGCCGAGGTTTTTATATACTGTCTCTATTTTAAGATATATGATATTTTAAGTTTTTGAAAAAATTAAAAAATTATCTAATATTTTATTTTTATTATAAAAAAAACTTTAAATCTATATAAAAATTATTCAGCCAAATAAAAATTAATATATAAAATAAAAATAATCAAAATAAATTAAAAATATAATAAATATTGTATTTAAATTTGAAAACAACATATATTTTTAAAAAAAATTCTTTTCTTAAAACATCATATATTTTAGAACAGATGCAGTATATATATATATATATATACTTTTGTTAATTATCGCTACAATATTAAATTGTGTCCAAAACGAGACATAAAGATGATCAATTACTCAATGTGCCAAATAAATTAATGGAGACGCTATGTCACAACAAAATTCGTGAGTGCCTTCAATCGGAACTAAGTAGTATAAGTACAAACATCAACTGATTTTGTAGATCACCGAAACATTAAATTCTCTTCAAACAAAATTTCGTAATTATAACTCCTCTAAATTATTATTTCGTGTTTCGTTTTCCAAAACTATTAACACAATCTTGGAAAATGAGAAATATCAATAACTTATGGGATTTCAATTTTTCATATAGAAGAAAATCTTTTTAATCAAGTGACTAATTTTATATTCTTTTGTCGTATAATTTGAACTGGATTTTATCGATTTTAAGTGTTGCCAAAAAATGACATAATCTTTCAGTATATTTTTAGTTTGTTTATTGTTATATTAGAAAAAGACATGTATCTATGAGAACACATACTCTATAGATCAAAATCATGATAGATACTAGACAAACAAAAGAAAAACATGATAGATACTCTACTTTTTTCACTCATTTAGAAGTATTTTTTTGATGATTCATCAAAACAAAGGTAGGTGGAATGTGTATCACATAAAAACAAAAGGTAATCCAAGTTGATTAATTATCATCATGAGAGTCTCATAAGTGAAAAAAAATGTGACTAAACCGACACTAATGGTGATTTGAGCGAACCGACACCGTATTGGTCCACCTACTCGTGTTCGTTTACCAACATGACTCATGTGGTCATGACTTGTTAGGCCACCATTACTTACAACAACACCAATACTAATTCTAATAAATTTAATTAGAACAACTTTTTTAAAATGCTCTTTATTGGGCCATTGTGATTGTTAGATTATAGTTTCGATTAAAGTTGAACTATACTTTTGTATCTACTCATTTTATCTAAAGACTACCCAAACTTATATGATTTTTTATTTAGAATTAAAAAATCATGAAATTACTGGAAAATTTGAATTTTATTTAATCTAAACATTCTCTTAGATTATCTTATTTTATGCATGTACATTTCGAGAAAAACACTTTTATGATATCTTATATATATATATATATATCTTATATATATATATATAATTACATAAACAGTGTACATGATTCATCTACATTCTAATAGACAGTTCCACTTCAAATTTACTATCAAGACTTCTTAGATAGATACAGATCAAAATACCAATAACCTTCAAGAATATCTTTATTATTAGTCTGCATAAGTGTGGTTAAGTGATTAAACGAAAATTGAGATATATATATATATATATATATATAATTTAGGTACGAGCATCCCTTAACTTACATTTGTGTATGGTATTTCAAAAGTTTTCGTATGAGTCCTTCTAATTTTTGGAGATAAATAGATAGGAACAAAATCTCTTTATAATCTAAATTATTCAAAAATAATTATTATTTGTGCGTTTTGTTGTTAATTGTAAATCTCTTTATAATCTTACAATAAATTGTTACTTCTTTTTATATTGCTAACACTAAGGTCATCTCCATTATAACACTAAAACTAATGTTTTAGTGTCTGATTTTTACTTTTTTCACTCCAAGAAAACTCTAAAATTGCATTAAAATAGTATGACACTTAGCAAACTTTAAAAATTAAAAAGTTTTTTTTTAGGAAAAACTATTATACTATAATAAAAGGTTTTCAAATTTATATTTTTTAGAATTATATTTAGTGTTGTGGTTGTAGAAATTTTTTTATAGTGTAAATCTACCTCAAAATTTGAGTGGTTAGAAATGCCCTAAAAACAAGACGTCTTGATATCAAGTTTGTCCTTAAAATGTAACCTACATTCCATCAGAAATTAATTATTAGGTAAACCAGTTACATTTATCCATGCCAATTTGGACTTTTATCTAAATCTCCCAACTCTTTTGTTCATTTATTATTCAAAGTTTATTTTTTGGTTTTATTTATTATTCAAAGTTGAAAGTGTGTTCCCATTTTCCACATTTATTCTGGACATTTTTATTTTAATACTACGGTGAAAGCGATGTTGAACACCATGGATTTAACTGGTGACATGAAGAATTGAGAAATCCTCAATTCCATCAATTCCTCGACAATTTTGTAGCTAGTCACATTATCAACTAATATCACCAATTCTACAATTAATATATTAATGTTTTCATATTTGATAAAAAAATAATTGAGTGTACTCTTCCTTACTTAAGTTATATTAGAGGAAAACGGATAATAATATTGAATTTTTATGAGATAACTATACTAAACTTAATTTGCAGGTGGTCTTTATTCTAGTAGCAAGTAGTAAATTTATTTAAAATACATGCATTGTATAACTAAAGACTAAATCGCGTTACTAATATTATATAAAAATTTAGATATTGAACCGCTCAGTTATGATTTAATATTGAAAAAAGAAAATTAACCAACAAATTTTCTGAATTATGTATCAGCTTGAGTTAACTAAGACTAAGCCAATTTAGGCTTAAAGAAAATCAAACTTAACACACGCTTAAACTCGTTAGTGAACGACGTCATTTATCAAAACTCTTGAGTTTGTGAAATCCATTACTTTCCCAAACAAGAATTTGAAGTGATGCTTCACCAGATGGAGAACTAACAAAAATTAACTAATTAGATCTTAATGTTATTCATGTTGTACAAAATATATATTAATATGAGTACTTTGACCTCATAACTGAGCATAATATAATATATATTATGCATGACATCAATTAAAAAATTCTTGCTTTGTTTTTAGGAGGAGAATTATCGTCAAACATGTGATCACATATAACCATTATATTAAACGATGTTGTGTTGTGTTGATTCTCATACATTATTTGTATTTCAGGTTTCACTTTAACGCATACATGAATTCTATCCATGACCCCAACAAATCAAACTAAAATATGACCAAAATTTTTGCTTCATTAATTTTCGTTCAGAAATCCGCCTTAATTCTTCTCTCCTTGGAGTCTTGATATAGTCACAAGCAAGTAACTATGTCGCTCTAAGAACTTCAAACAAATTTCTATTCACTGTCTCTTGTGTTCTCCCAAATTGAATCCCAGCATCTCTTTAAACCTCGTTGCGCCCACATAAACATAGAAACATGACTATATTTTTTCCAATGCTTACATTCAAAGTTGATTGTAAACCATATCCCGTTTCCAGTTCACCATATAATCTTTGGAAACAATCAAGTGACATTCGTAGTAGCTGAAAACAAGCAGCACTATCTACTTGTAATCAACAACTGAATTTGTAAATTGTATTATAATTTTGTGAAAACTAGTTACAAGCCAAACTTAAACATTTCATAAAAATAAGAAAAATGACTCAAATACTCTACAATTTACATCTATTTACTCAAATACTCTTCAATTTTTTTGAAAAGGTGGGTAATGTCCTAAATAATAGGACTTGTCTAATTTATTACAAAACTGCCACTAAAACAAACAAAAAAAAACTTTCTAACTTCTCATCTTCTCTGTTTCACGAAGACTTCTTCATCGGTGGTGACTTCTTCTTCTCCGGCAAAGTTCTTCTTCATATTACGCGAGTTTCTTCTTCTATCTCGACGTTGTTCTTCGTCTTCCTCTTCTTCTGGCTATTTTGAACTTCAAATCGAAGGTAATGTACTATTTGTTTTGTGATTTCAAACTCCAAATCGTAGGGATTCATAACATATTGAGTTTGATTTTGTTTTCATAGGGTTTGAGTAATTTCGAACCCTTAACTTCCAGATCGAAAGTTTCAATGCATGATTTGCTTCTGGTAATTGTTGTATGAGAAGTTTTAGGGTTTATATTTTCTGAGTTTGTCTCGAATCTTAGTTTGTCATTTTGTAGATTTTCTGAGTTTGTGTCGATTCTTAGTTGGTAGTGTTTCAGTGTTTGGTAAATTTTCTTGGTTTATGTCGATTCTTAGTTGGTAGTGTGTCAAAGTTTGCTAGATTTTCTGGGTTTTTCTTCTTCTTTATCTTTCTCTCTGCTTTTCGTTGGACTTGCTTTCTATAGTTAGTTTACAGTTTGAAAAAACTTGAATGAGTTAGGTTATAGTGTGACACAATTTAGTGGAGTTAGTTTATATTTGGTAGAGTTTTATCTTTCTCTGTGTTTTTTTGCTTAGTAGAGTTAGTTTAGTGTTTAATAAAGCTTGAACGAGTTAGGTTATAGCATGACAAAGTTTAGTGGAGTTAGATTATAGTTGGTAGAGTTTGATTAATGTAGCTTATAGTTGTAGAGTTTTGTAAACGTAGTTTCTAATTTGATGGAGTTTGGTAGATTTACTTTATAGATCAGTAGAGTTTGGTAGGTTTAGTTTATAGAGTAGTAGAGTTTGGTAGATTTAGTTTATAGAGTAGTAGACTTTGGTAGATTTAGTTTGTAGAGTGGTAGAGTTTGGACGCCTTTGCTTTTAACACTTATTGTTTCTTTTATTACAGCTATGACAAATGAGGAGAAGTCACAGTACGGTGTTTGACAAACAGACAATGATTTAAAGATGTCGACACCTTGTACGTTGCTCATAACATTAATAATGTCCCTTGGGTAGCACTGGAGATCAATTTAACTAAGCAGTACATCAAAATCTTCGACTCGGCCCTCTCTGTTGTGGCCCACCACGAACTGATTGACTCAGTCATGTAAAGTTTGCTTGATATATTCTGGTAGATTTTGATTGACTCGGTCAGATAATGTTTGTTTGATTGATCTTGGTAGATAAAGGTAGAGCTTGGATTATGTCTGGTATACTAAGGTAGATCTTTCATGATCTCATGACTACATTTTTTCATGCACGCATGTCGTACGCGCGGATGATTCCATGGATGGTTAAGAGGTTTGCACCATAGAGTTGGGTTAAATTTTCCTTTTTCATGTCAGTAACTTTTTGGTATAATGTCGGTTTATGTTGGTTTATTCTTTTGAGTAAAATTTAATTTGTATTTTATTGACGGTTTAGCATACTTCAGATGAAGTTTATAACGGTATAGATTTTATAAGAAGTTTGCAAGACATCATGTGAAATTTTCACTATACTATAAACCTTATATTCAAATGAAATACATATATTTTAGTATTCAAGATTTACATATAATTTTCACATATCAAAGATTATAAAAACTCTAATCAGCGACAATAATCTCTTAAATTTTGGCACAATTTTATTTTTAAATTTTAAATTTAATATTTCAACTTAAAGAAAATACAAAACTTACATGATAACAAATATGAACCACACTTTTGTGAATTTACTATGAACAATACAAATCTTACATGATTGCAAATAATAAACAAATATGAACCAAACTTTTATGCATTTTAATTTTTCATACTTGGTAATTGTTAATTTTTAGTTCATGTAAGTAAACTTTTTTGAAATTATTATAATTATTTCTAAAAAATTAATATCAAATTTAACAAAGATGTGTAGATTTCAACTGAAATCTATAAACCTAAAACAACATATATCCTAAATCTGAAACCCAAAACTCTAAACCACAAATTTCTAATTTTAAGTTGAATCTATTCATACACAACATATAAATCAAATTTTATGATATGATCATGGAAAGCAGCAAGGAAGTTAAGGAGAACTTGGAGCTAAGCAATGAAGATCACGAGAGAGCTTTGGAGATTCCAGTCAGTCCAATTACAAGATCACAGGCTAAAAAATCAAGGAGAGCATTTGTGGATTTATTCAAGGCCTTTTGGAGAAAGAACAACATGAGGAATCCATTGGACTTTATACTTGCCAAGTCCAAACCACTTTGAGCCTTCTACAAGTCCAACAGAAGTCATAAATCAAGTTTTAAAGTTCAGCCCATGAATAGTGACGAATTTGGAAGACTAAAAGATATTTTAGAGGACAAAATTTCAAGAGTCTTTCTCATTCAAGTCATAGTAAATTGTGACATTTACTTGTCATTTACTTAGTAATCCTTATCTTCATCTTTAAGACATTCAATAAGTCTAGAGGAATCTAGAGAGTCATTTGTTTTCTTTATAAACTCATGTAATTCTCATTTGTGAGGATCCAAATTTTTATCAATACATTTGAGAGTGATTCTCTTTTTTCTTTATGAACTTTTCGATCTTTCTTGGTTTATTATATCCAAGGGATCAAACTGGTTTATCAAGTGATTTCCATCACACTTGTGTGGCCATTCCTAGCCATTGGCGTGAAGGGGCGAGTCAGAACAACAACAATCATTGGTTTAATATAGTAAAGGTGGGGGCTACTTGAGTCAACATTTCGTGGTTCCACCACCTTGCTTAATTGAAGGCAAGTTGAAACAATATCAATCTTAGGTTTTATATGCCTAAGGTGGAGGTTACTCAAGTTCTTTGAAGACCAAGGACTATCCTTACAACTTGGAGTGACGATTCCTTCGGGATTCCGCGTCATTTGGTGTCAGAACACACTTCCAAGTTAGTTAATCTTTTCATTTTATATCTATTCATCTTCTATCTTTTCATTTTCTACCTTTCCAACTTCTTTCTTTTCATTTTCTATCTCTTCATCTTCTATCTTTTCATCTTCTATCTTTCCAATTTCTATCTTTTCATATTTTTTTTAATTAATTAAAGAAAAAAAAACAAAAAAAAATCAAAAAAGGAATATCTAAAAAAAAAACTCTTAATCTTCAATTATTTATAAAAAAAAACTCTTGTTCGTTGTTTGTTTGTGTACCAAAATCTATCTAAATACTTGAGTTGTGTGATACTTGTTAGGTCATTGACCCTTGGGGAAAGCAAATCAAAGAGTGTTTGATTATTTCGATAAGAAAATTTTGAGATATAAAAAGAGAGGAAAAATGCGTAAGTTTGTAAGAACATTTGAGAGAAAAACCAATAATTTGAGGGAAACACTTGTGTGTCAAAAACTTGAGAGATTGTGAGGCATTTTCTATTAATAAATCTTCTTTTTTACAGGTTCTAAGTATGTCAAACGACAATAACGACAATCTGGAGCGTGAGCAAATACAAAGAATTTTAAATCTCCAAATTCAAGCTTTGATGGGAGAGATGACTTGTTTGTTGAGAGTTGAGAGGAAAGTAGTCAACAAACGTTTGAATCAAGTTCAAAATGAGATAACACTTAGACAACAACCTCGGCTGCTTAACGTACAAGGAGATCCACCACCGGTGGAAGTACAAAGAGGCGGTGTTGACTACAATGGTCGAGATGAACACTCATCTAACTCGAGTCGAAGGAGACCTAGACGAGGTAGGGAAGAAAGAGGTCGGGCTGAAGATAGTTTAAGGGGACTTAAGTTGAAAATTCCATCATTTCAAGGAAAGAACGATCCAGATGCCTATCTCGAATGGGAGAAAAAGATTGAACTCATTTTTTGATTGTCAAGACTATTCCAAGCTCAACAAGGTATGAGTTGCAGCCAATGAATTTTATGATTATGCTATTAATTGGTGATATCAAGTGGTGACAAGCATGAGAAGAAATAGAGAAAGACCCATTGAGACTTGGGAAGACATGAAAACCTTGATGAGACGATGTTTCATTCCTAGTCACTATCACCGAGAGTTACATCAAAAACTTAGGAGATTGGTGCAAGGCAACCTAAGTGTGGAGGAATATTTTCAAGAGATGGAAATACTTATGATGAGAGCCGATATAGACAAAGATCGTGAGGCTACCACGGCCAGATTTCTTAGTGGTCTGAATAGTGAGATCCACGACCGAGTAGAGATGCAATACTATGTACAATTGGAATATATGTTGCATAAGGTTATCTTGGTGGAGCAGAAGCTCAGGAGGAAGGGTAGCACACGTCAAACTTATGACATGATTTCTATTATTCAACGTCCTAGCTACTCACCCGAAGTTAAAACTGTTCTAAAGCCAAAGTTTGAATCCAAGCTGAATACTAGCTGACAAGAGGTCAAATGTAAAGATGAACCCTCTTCTATAAGAAATCGTGATGTGCAATGTTTTAAGTGTCATGGCAGAGGACATTATGCAAATGAATGCTCAAACAAGAGGGTCATAATACTTAGAGTCAATGGAGAGTACAAAACCGAAGAAGAAGTGGTTTCAGATTTTATTTCATCTCAAGATGAGCTAGAGTTACATGCAGCCAAAGGTGATCTTTTGGTAGCTGGAAGGTCTTTGAGTGTGCAAGGTAAACTAGAGGAGAATGTGTAGCGTGAGAATCTATTCCACACGCGATGCCTTGTTATGATAAGGTGTGTAGTCTTATAATTGATGGAGGGAACTGTATGAATGTGGCGAGTACTACACTTGTGGAGAAACTAGGATATACTACTCGAAAACATCCCAAGCCATATAGGCTTCAATGGTTAAGTGAGTTTGGAGAACTCAAAGTGGCAAAGCAAGTTGTGGTTTCATTTAGCATTGGAAAGTGTAAGGACGAAGTGATTTGTGATATTGTGCCAACAGAGGCTGGGCATATTCTTCTTGGGAGACCGTGGTAGTTTGATCGGAAAGTCGTTCATGATGGTTTCACCAACAAGCATTCATTTGGTTATAAGGGGAAAACTGTTACACTTGTTCCTATGACTCCAAATGATATCTACCAAGATTATTTGCTTCTAAAGCAATGTCAGGAGAGAGCTATGAGTGACTCAAACACAAACACCAAAAGGAGAATGAGAATGAGAGAGAAACGCTAAAAAGAGTAAGCTTAAGACTGAAACAAACAAAGAGAGAAAACACCAAAATTTCTTTTTGAGGTCAAGTGAAATAAAGAGAGTTTTGGTTTCACATCAGCCTATATTTGTACTTATGTACAAATAGGTCTTTATGAGTTCTACTAACCTTGACCCCCGTTTGCCTAGTGGTGTTTCTTCTTTGTTGCGTGAATTTAGAGATGTATTTCCGGATGAGAACCCTAGTGGTCTACCTCCAATCCGAGGATTGAGCATCAAATAGACTTTGTACCTGGAGCACCCATTCCAAACCATCCAATCCGAAAGATACCAAGGAGTTGAAAAGGCAAGTGAGTGAACTGATGGAGAAAGGATATATTCGTGATAGCATGAGTCCATGTGCCGTGCCCGTTCTACTAGTTCCTAAGAAGGATGAAACTTGGTGCATGTGTGTTGATTGTAAATCCATCAATAATAACACGGTAAAGTATAGACACCCAATTCCTCACTTAGATGATATGTTAGATGAGTTGCATGGTTCTTGTGTATTTTCTAAAAATGATCCTAAGAGTGGATATCACCAAATTCGAATGAAAGAGGGTGATGAATGGAAAACAACTTTTAAAACAAAACATGATCTTTATGAGTGGCTATTCATGCCTTTAGGATTAACTAATGCACCCAGCACGTTCATGAGGTTAATGAACCATGTTTTGAGACATTTTATTGGTTTGTTTGTGGTTGTCTACTTTGATGATATTCTGGTTTTTAGCAAAAGTTTGGAAGAGCACAATGAGCATTTGAAATCGGTTTTAGGTAGAAAAGCTATATGTTAACTTGAAAAAGTGTACCTTTTGTTCAGATAACCTTGTGTTTCTAGGCTTTGTTGTAAGTGCACATGGCATTCAAGTAGACGAGGAGAAAGTGAGAGCAATCCGAGAATGGCAAAAACCTAAAACCGTAGGAGAAGTTCGAAGATTCCATGACCTTGCTGGATTCTATAGACGGTTTGTTCGTGATTTTAGCACTATTCCTGCCCCACTTACTGAAGTGATCAAGAAAGATATTGGATTCAAATGGGGAGAAGCTAAGAGAATGCGTTCCAAAAACTTAAGGAGAAACTCACCAATGCACCACTTTTATCTTTGCCTAACTTTCTTAAAATATTTGAGATTGAATGTGATGCATCAGGTGTAGGCACTGGAGTTGCGCTTATGCAAGAGAAGAAGCCAATCGCTTACTTTAGTGAGAAGCTTGGAGGAGCAACTCTAAATATCCGACTTATAACAAGGAGTTGTATGCTTTGGTTAGAGCTTTGAAAGCACAGCGGCACTATCTTTGCCCAAAAAGGAGTTTGTGATTCATACAGATCATAAGTCTTTGAAACACTTGAAGGGTCAACAAAAACTAAATAAACGACATGCTCGTTGGATGGAGTTTATAGAAACGTTTCCTTATGTCATGCGGTATAAGCAAGGAAAATAAAATGTTGTGGCTGATGCGTTATCAAGAAGATATGCACTACTATCTACTCTTGATGCTAAGGTTCTTGTTTTTGAGCACATTAAAGAGTTATATGAAACTGACCTTGACTTTCAAGAAGTGTTTAGAACTTATGTGAAGCATGCGTATGGAAAGTTCTATCTTCATGAGGGTTTTCTATTCTATGAAAATAAATTGTGCATTCCTAATTGTTTTCTGAGAGATCTTTTCGTTAGGGAATCACATGGAGGAGGCCTTATGGGACATTTTGGCGTCTCTAAGACCACGACTGTTCTAAAAGAACATTTCCATTGGCCGCATATGAAAAAAGATGTGGAACGAATTTGTGAGAGGTGTGTTACTTGTAAGCAAGATAAGTCTAAAGTCCAACCTTAAGGTATGTATCTCCCATTGCCTATTCCGAGTGAACCATGGACTGATATCTCAATGGACTTTGTCCTTGGGTTGCCTAGAACTAAGAGATGTATGGATTCTATCTTTGTGGTAGTAGACCGATTTTCTAAGATGGCACATTTCATTCCTTGTCACAAATCTGATGATGCTACATTTGTTGATGATTTGTTCTTTAAGGAAGTTGTGCGTTTACATGGCATGCCTAGGACGATTATTTCAGATCGAGACTCTAAGTTTCTTAGTTATTATTGGAAAACTTTGTGGGCTAAGTTAGGGACAAATTTATTGTTTTCTACTACTTGTCATCCACAAACTGATAGGCAAACTGAAGTAGGCGTGCTATAATTAAAAAAATATATCAGAATTTGGGAAGATTGCTTGCCTCATGTTGAGTTTGCTTATAATCATTTCATCCACTCGGCTACTAACTTTTCACCTTTTCAGATTGTGTATGGTTTTAATCTGTTAACTCCATTGGATTTATCACCTTTACCTTTCCATGAGCTTGTGAACTTAGACAGAAAAAAGAAAGCTGAGATGGTCAAAAAGATTCATGAAAAGATGAGGCTTGACATTGAGCAAAGGACTAAGCAATATCAAAAGCAAGCAAACAAAGGAAGCTGTGAGAAGAACTTTACACCCGGAGACTTAGTTTGGGTTCACATGAGGAAGAAACGATTTCCAGCTCAAAGGAAGTCTAAGCTAATGCCAAGGGCCATTGGGCCATTTTGAGTCTTGGAAAAGATCAATGAAAACGCATACAAGATAGATTTGCCAAGTGAGTACAAAATCAGTTCTAGTTTTAACATTTCTGACTTGATTCCTTTTGATGCAGATGAACCTGATTTGAGGTCAAATCCTTGTCAAGAGGAAGGGGATGATATGATCATGGAAAGCAGCAAGGAAGCTAAGGAGAACTTGGAGCTAAGCAATGAAGATCACGAGAGAGCTTTGGAGATTCCATTCGGTCCAATTACAGGATCACAGGTTAAACAAAGTAAGGAGAGCATTTGTGGATTTATTCAAGGCCTTTTGGACAAAGAAGAACATAAGGAATTCATTGGGCTTTATATTTGCCAAGTCCAAACCACTTTGAGCCTTCTACAAGTCCAAGAGAAGTCCTAAACAAGTCTTAATGTGAATAGTGACGAATTTAAAAGACTAAAAGATATTTTGGAGGTCAAAAGTTCAAGAGTCCTTCTCATTCAAGTCATAGTAAATTGTGACATTTACTTTTCATTTACTTAGTAGTCTTTACTCTTCATCTTTAAAACATTTAATAAGTCTAGAGGAATCTAGAGAGTCATTTGTTTTCTTTATAAACTCATGTAATTCTCATTTGTGAGGATCCAAATTTTTATCAATACATTTGAGAGTGATTCTCTTTTTTCTTTGTGAACTTTTCGATCTTTCTTGGTTTATTATATCCAAGGGATCAAACTTTATATATCAAAGATTAGATTTTAGGAGTATATTGATTCACAATTTAACCTTTTTATATAAATTTTGATTTCTTATACCAAAATTACTCATTTATCAACAACATATACTACCAAACCCTAAACAATTAGATATTAAGATGTTTTGTTTATGAACCATTTGATATTTGTTAATTTAATTTGATCAAGTTTTGTAAAATTATATTTTTCATACCTAATAATTTTTTATATTTAGATTATGCAACAAAAGTCAATCAAATTATTATTATAAGTTTTTAAAAATGTTATCTTTAATTAATGAGTAGAGTTCAGTTGAAGTCTGCATTGAAGCAGACTTCAAGAGAAGTCTACCATATGTTACGAGGGTATAAATGTAATAACGTTTCCATATTTTTTGTTTGGCCATTAGAGATAAATTATAAAATCATTATTCTCATAAGTTATTTTTAGAGATAAATTCAGATGAGGTTTATTTTTACATTTAGAATAAAAAATTTTGAATCATTTTTGTCATTCTCCCTTAATTCTTAAATAATTTGTGGTCAATCACTATCCATCATAATATCCAATTGTCAAATATAATATCTACATAACAGACCGGATGAAACTCACATATGTATTTGGTTAAGTAAACTTACATAAAGTTAAACCTCTATAAATTAGTTATGTTAAAATTATACTAAAATTATTTTTATTAATTTATAAAAATTATTAATTTATCAATATACTAATTGAACTAAAAATTTAATTTGGACCATAAAATTATATTATTTTATAGAGATTTTTAATAAATATTAATTTGTAGAGTACTAAATTAAAGAGGTTATACTATATTTTTATTGAAATTTAGTTTCCAAATAGTTATGTAATTATGTATAATAGAATTTTTGATATAAATCAAATATTATCAATTTAATTGAAGATCTAAAAACGAATGAAATGCTATTTATATATCACATTCAAAATATTTCATTAATATCTAAATAACAAATTTTTCAAAACAGTAGTTGTCATTAAGTTACTATTATAACTTACTATCAACAAGATTACTATATAGAAATTTGTATTGTAAAATTGACAACAAAAAAATTGAAAAAATATATAAAAGAAAAAAAATATGTTACTGTTTATTGACAATTATCATTTTATTTATATAATAAATTGTTAACTATATTATTATCACGTCATTATTTTTGTTGTACGTTTATTTTAATATTTGTAGGATTATATTAATAATTATCGTTATAAATTATGAGAATTCTTCTTATTTATCATGATTATCTCTGTTATTTTTATATATTAAATTTGTTATACGTACAAATAAAACATTATATTGTTAATTATAAAATTAAAATACAAATAAAATATTATATTGTTAATTTAATATAGGTAAATGAGTAAACGATAGTCGTATTACTAATTATTCATATTCTATTGTCATTTTTTCAATTTCATACTTATGCTTTATCATTTCATCAACTTACTCTGGTATATATTGTTTACTAAACAACAAATGATATATTGCCAAAAACACAATAAGATTAGTGAGGCTAGATCTCTATTGATGAGTGTGTTATAAGACTAAACATTCCAGATAATTTTTGTAGATACCATTGCCACTATTTTACATAATAATTCCAAAATAAAAAAATAAAAAATTAAGTCATATAAACGAACAAAATAAAATAGTTATAATTCACTCTTCTTTACACAATAAAATATCCCTAAAGAACTTTCCTTTTTCTTTCTCTCTCTCTAACTTTCTTTGAATTTCTTAAATATATCGTAAATTTCTTCATATCACATACACATTTATTCTACAACAAAATATTTCTTTTAAAAGATATTTGTTGAAAAGGAAATTTCGTTTTTCAGCCTTTTCTGATTGGAAAAAAACGTAATCATGAGATAAATGTGACCTGGCCCACCAAAAACAATGTAAAAGTTCTTATATCGATAATTTTCCACATGTACGACGAATTAGAAAACACTATTGAGAATAAAAACTATAAATAGTAACACTTGATTATTATACTTATTTCGATAGAAACACTTGTGAATATTTTCTGATATTCTCTCTCTCTTCTCCATTATTACAGAGAAGCATAACCTCGTGGGCTCTGGTTTTGTCCCCCTAAGAGTATGATCAAACAGCTTTACCCATATGACCTAAAATTTTAAAAATATTATTACATAAACACTCGTTGATTGGTTTTGTAACGCTCTCAATTATTTTAAACTCACTTATTTTTAAAAAAAATCATTAATCATACCTAATAACTTTCCTCCTCTACTGTTTTTTCTCGTTCAAGATCGCACCAACAACTTAACTGTATACAAAACAAATAAAAATTTATCCACCTTCCACCACTAATCGTATATTAATTTAATATAATCTTCTTCTTTGTATAAACTTCACAAAAATACAAAAAAAAAAAGAAGAAGATATATTCCTCTTCCTCTTCCATCAAGCAAAGCTTTTTAAGAATCAGCCTTTCACTTGTTTTTCCGAAAGAGAGAATCAAAATTTCTCTCTTTTTGCTTTTTCAACTTGGTAATTGTGCTCTTCTTTCTCGAGATCTGTTCAGAGATAGTGAGAGTGAGATAAAAATGGGTTTTTATGAAGGAGCGTCTGTTCATCCACGAAACTCAGAAAATACAAACTCTGTGAACATTCCGATTCTCACTTCTTCTTCATCTCCAGATCTCGACGGAGATAACAATGACAAAGGCCTCAAAACCCGTTTGAAAAAAATGATTTTTGATTTGGGTTTAGCTTGTTTCCTTCCTTCTGAAGCTGGATCGAGCTCAGTCGAAAGCTCCGGCAAAAATGGAAGCAGTGGAGATAACAACAAAGCTTGGCTTTTGGCGGAAACAGCTCCGGAGAATATGAATCCTGATCCTCACTCAGTTCATTCTTCGTTTAGATTCAGCCTTTGCTCACAGATTGAGCTTGAAAAGATGAAAGGTGGTGAACAACGTTCACCTTCTTTGTCAGCTTCGTCTTCTTGCCGGAATTTATCGGTTTCTGGTGGCTCTACGACGGTTTTGATGGTGAATTTGGAGAATGGAGTTAAGGAGACTACAGGAAATTCGACTGATGATTTGAGGTGGACGAGAGCTCGTTCGCTCGAGAGCAGTATATCTCCGGTGGCTAATACTTTGGTTCGATTCAGCTACGGTGAAATCGTCGCCGCCACTCGTAACTTCTCTAAAGGTAAAACTCTAAATCAGTGATTAGGTCTATTTGTTTGCTCTTAAGGCTTTCAAAATCGGATCTTGAAACGGGTTATAACGGGTAAGAGTCGGATCCCTGTAATTTAGGTGTAAAGACGGCTAAATTCGTTTAAATTTTGTGTTATTACATGGAATTTTTGTAAATTTTGAGCATTTTGGGTATTGTTTTTAGTAATTATCCAAATTCTAAAATTTACCTAGACGGGAATGGGTCGGATCGGTTCAATCCAATGAATCTGAGTTGAGAAAAAGTTGTTGACTTTATGATTTAATGGTTTGTACTTTGTAGGGAGAGTATTGGGAAGAGGAGCTTGTAGCTATGTGTTCAGGGGCAAAATTGGAATTTGGAGAACGGCTTTAGCAATCAAGAGACTTGATAAGGAAGACAAAGAATCTCCTAAATCATTTTGTAGAGAGTTGATGATTGCAAGCTCTCTTCACAATTCCAATATTGTGCCTCTTCTTGGGTTCTGTATTGATCCTGAAGAAGGTCTGTACTTGGTTTACAAGTATGTTTCTGGTGGTAGTCTCGAACACTATTTACACGGTAAGCAGAAGCTTATCTCTCTTCTTCTATGTGTGTAAAATCAGACATGGTTAAGCTGTTCTTTAGACTGACAAGTTTTGCTTCTAATAGACAAGAAGAAGAAGAGAGGCCTGAAAGCCGCTTTTGGTTTGCCTTGGTCAGCAAGGTACAAAGTCGCTATAGGCATCGCAGATGCTATTGCCTATTTGCATAATGGCACAGAGCAATGTGTTGTTCACAGAGATATCAAACCTTCCAATATTCTTCTTTCCTCAAAGAAAATACCAAAGGTAAAGAATCAAGTCTCTTTCGGTGCGAAATGAATGAGCTATTGGATAATTGATCAGCAAACTTACTAATTGTTTGGAGCTGTTTAATTTTTCAGTTGTGTGATTTCGGTTTAGCTACTTGGACCGCTGCACCTTCTGTTCCTTTCCTCTGCAAGACAGTGAAAGGCACATTTGGGTCTGTATTGAACACTTTCCATGAGTTCCTGTTTTCTCCATTATAGACAATTTGCTAATGATTTATGGCAATTTTCTTGTAGCTATCTGGCTCCTGAGTATTTTCAACATGGCAAGATATCTGACAAGACCGATGTTTACGCCTTTGGGGTTGTGTTGCTTGAGCTGATAACTGGCCGTAAACCAATCGAAGTAAGAAGAGCATCTGGTCAAGAAAATTTGGTTGTTTGGGTATGTCATCTAAATTTTACATCTACTTAAGTGTGGTAATTGCACAACTTGAATAGTATCTTGATCATCTTGGGTTTGCGTCAGATACATTAAGGATTGATTTGGCAAAAATAACATATGTATTTGTTCATCTACAGGCAAAACCATTATTGCAAAGAGGGATAGAAGCTATAGAAGAGTTGCTTGATCCGAGGCTAAAATGTACTAGAAAAAACTCAGTTGAGATGGAACAGATGATGCGTGCTGCAGCAGCATGTGTGATCAATGAGGAGTCTCGAAGACCCGGTATGGAAGAGATTGTCTCAATCTTAAAAGGAGGTGAAGAAACATTGGAGCCAAGAACACACTCAAGCAGAAAAACTACAAATATTTCGGGTATGATCGACTCTTATACACAGTTGCAACAGAACAAATCCGACATGAAATGTCATCTTGATCTTGCAATGCTTGGAGTAACTGAATTAGAAGAAGATGATCATGTGTACGGCCGATGAAAGATGGTTTTAAATTGTGTGTAAATAGGTATTTATGGAAAGTTTGAAACAGAGTTCTTAGTTTGTGAATCAGTGATTTGCTGTGTGTACATTGTTTCTTGTTTTTTGGTTTCCACTATTGGATGAAACCGGTTTAGGTTTATATTTTTCCGGTTTGGTTATGGAGAGAGATCCGATACTTCGGTTTGGTTTTCCGTTTTCAATAATTTTTGGCTTTTTGAGAGTTTCATTAAGAAAAGGGCTGAAGTTGTTATTTATTTGATAACTAAAAAGAAAGTGTTTGTGATGACTGAACTATTTAGAGTTGGAGTTTACTGAGCATACATTGCTTCTGTTTGGCTTTGCTGAAACTCGATAATAGAATAAGATTTTGTATCTCATAAGTTATGTAAAGAGTATTGGTGAATGGAAAGGATTTTGGTGATGTTTTTCCCTCGAGAAAGCAAAAGCAAAGAGACCCTTTATTCCGTTCCTCTTTATCTTGTGTGTTGAGATGTTATTGAGCATATCCACCCAAGCAGAGAAAAGACAAGCTCTCATAGGATTAATCTTGGTTTCCGGGCGACGTCTTTAAGCTTCTGCTCTAGTTCACCTTCCTGGAATTGTAATAGGGACTATGTGATCAAAACAATGAAAAAAGGAAATGACATAGGATCTGCTCTAAGTGAAACTAACCTTGTGCATATTAAGAATGATGTCTGAGCCACCAATGAACTCTCCCTTAATGAAGATCTGTGGAAATGTAGGCCAGTGGCTGTACAGAGAGAAAGACTCATGAATCCAAAGAGCTTCGACAACAAAGTCAAGCTTATAAAGAAAGCTTTGAGGAGAGACTATCAAGCTCTCTTTAAGTAACTTCTAATTAGTACTGACCTGAAGGATTTCACAGCGTTTTTCAACTCTTGGTCTTCTAGAATGTTTCTAGAACTGATAGGAACATCTAAAAAGAGGACATCACAAGATAGCATAATCAGAACTCCCATCTGATAAGATTCACAAAGGCTTCAATAACAATCAACAACACATCAAAACTTACTATATTGTTGCAAAACTCTCACGGCTAATGAGCTAAACCCACACTGAGGAGCTTCAGGGACACCTTTCATGTAGATCATAACAGGATTGTCCTTCACATCCTACACAACCAAAGCTAACTCATCATCAGCAAAAACACCAACCACATTCAGAAACATAAACATCAACTTAAAATCTACTGGAGTTTACATTCTCAACGATATCTTTGAGTGAGTTCGTAGAACCGGATGAGACTTTTTGTGTAGGCTTGAAGTCATCATGTGTGTCTGAATCATTTGGTACTGTAGTGGAGTATCTCATCATCCCATTTTGGTAGACTGATGCAGATGCCTACAAACATAAACCACAAAAATGGTAACAAACACATCTGCTATCGAAATCCAACATGATTTCC
The DNA here is from genome assembly GCA_023374145.1 of Lepidium sativum. Taxonomy (NCBI): domain Eukaryota; kingdom Viridiplantae; phylum Streptophyta; class Magnoliopsida; order Brassicales; family Brassicaceae; genus Lepidium; species Lepidium sativum. Next base: position 53,335 of record JAKUCM010001087.1, on the reverse strand, counting down.
GTGAATTCAATATCAAAGCATCAAACTTCCTATTCTAGTCTAACCAGATTCAGTTAAACAGAAGGATCACAACCTAATTGTCGTCAAATGAAATTTAAGAGAGTAAAAAAAAACAACTTTAAAGTGATTTAAGATGGGTAAAGAGCAAAACATTTATTGACCAAACATCAGATAAGATCAATCGAACATAAAGGGTTATAAGAGGATCTTACCAATCTGCTAGAACGAACAGAGTGGAGGGTAGCGATTCCTTTCATAAGTCTACTCGACAAAGAAGCCGCCATCTCAAAATCGCGTGGATTTTGATCTAAAGTCTAGAAATTTATCAAAAACAGAAGGATAGAAATGTTAGAACCTAAAATTTCAGACTTTTAATGACAGAAGAAACTCAACCACCTACTGAAAATGGAAAATCTGTAGCTACGAATACGAGGAAGATGTTTTCTTTTTGTTTCTAAGGACTTTTCGCTGAGCAAAACTTGATACAGCCTTGTCGCGACCGCTAAGTGACCGACTCTGAAACAATGTCGTCTCGTTTAACTCATAACCCTAAGCTCGTATACGGTGTCGTTTTAGGGCTTCACCTGAACTAATTCTATGTTGACATTTTTTGTTTTTTTTTTGTTAAATAACCATTGACCACTATTTTTTGGCTAACGTCTTCATTTATAAGATTGTGATATTCAATCCAATATTTTTTTTTTAGTTTTGGTACCTATGTTTAAAATAGCAAAATGCAAGACGACGTGAAAAAGATGTAGACTAGTGCTTCATGCCTAGGCGACCGCTACGTCTCGCCTTATATATCTGAAGCAAAAAAATTGAACAAAAACATATTATCACCAATTTGAATAATGAATCCATTTTAAAAGTTAAAATCAACTAAAATTCATTAAATTAATCCAAGCAAAATACCAAATTTAAATCCATAAGTCTCAAATATAAATAAGAATCGCAAAAATAATCTAAACAAATCTAGGATAAATCTCTAGAAAAAAGTCTAAATCTCTAAAAATAAATCTCCTCATCATCATCTCTATACTTATCGGCTTCAATAGGCACTTCAAAATCCTCATCTTCTCCTCTAAAATCTTCTTCAATCTCATCATCATCATCATCATCAACCAACATCATCGAAGATGGCCTTGTATTCTTCCCTTTCTCATTTCTAAGTGAAGTATGTTTTGAACTTGATGCTCTAATAGCTCTAGTAACATAGCTCGGGTCGTTAGCTCCAGAAGTTGTGCTTACCATCTCCCATGTTAAATCATTATCAAGAAACACTAAATCATCATGATCAACTGAATGTTCATCCATTGTTCCTAACAACCACTCCCATGTTAAACCTTGTTCCTAACAACCACTTATTACTGTCATCAATATCTTATAGGAGAATAGGATCAATTGTGTTTTTCCTTTGGTAACGTCATTTCAGTGTACGATTGTACTTAACAAATACAATATCATTCAATCTGCTTTGAGTCAATCGATTCCTTTTTTTGTGTGTAACTGTTACAAGTAACAAGTAAAAATGAGAAAAAAGTTGCAGTAACTGAAATATATAAGTTATATATATAGTTTAAATACACTTCACAACTATTTAAATATAATTATATAGTTCAATAGTATATAACAATGAACCTGCATACAATGAACGTATTAACTAATACGCAGATAACTTAGCATGGACGTATTAACTAATACTTGTCTACATTGTACACATAATCATCTACGAGGTACAATGAACGTATTAACGCATCTATATTCTACACATGAACGTACGAATGATTAACACATCCACACATGAACAAACAAGAATATAATTCACTTACATGAAATACACTCCAATTCCTCTCACATTCAGTTGCACTATACGTAAGGCTAAGAATTTTTATAGCAAATTCTTTAAGTGTCGGAGTAGACACTCCATAACATGACCATCAATCAGTTAAAATATGATTAACATTGTATGTTATTTTGTTAGTGTTTTAAACTTAAAACTATAAAGTCCAAATTATTACCTGGTGATTTCGTTTGCAATTGTATTTTGCCATGGGCTGACCAAAGAGTCCTTCACCACTTTTAAATTGGTCCAATTCCACAAGTACTTTATCCTGAATTGCAATGTCTGGAATCAACCTTCCAATAGTGTCGTATAACCCTATAACAACATCTTCACTCTCCAGTGAGGTCTTGTTTAAATACTGATATTTAAGATTAAGAAAATAAGCAGCAGCATACAGTAGCCTATATAGTTGACATTCTCAGCGATCATCAATGATGTTATATGCTTGTACATACGCATATTTGCTGTTATTGAAAGTCTTAGCAATAGCCTCTTTAGCCCTATCCATAGCTTCATAGATGTACCCCATAGCTGAGTTTTTTCCCATCAATAATCCTTAACACTTTAGCTAGAGGTCTTGTTAACTTCAGTGCATACAACACATTCTTCCAAAAGTTGTCCTGCATAATGGTTTGTTTCACTTTTTTTGCTCCTGCATCCTTTGACCACTTAGAATCATTCCATTCTTGAGAAGTGATGAAATTCCTCAAATTTTTCTTTTGTTTGTGATATTATGCTAGTGTGATAAATGATGTAGCAAACCGAGTAACAGCCGGTCTGTTCAAATTTTCTTGGTTCGTTAATTTCCTTATCATATTCACAACTGAAGTATGATTGTAGATGTAGAAATTCATGTAAATGTAGTTCTTTATTGCATTCGTAACATGAGGTATTTTCCCAATATTCTCGAGCATTAGATCTATGTAGTGTGCTGCACAAGAAATCCAGTAAAGATGTTGTCTTTTGGCCATTAGTAATTTTCCTAAGATGAAAAACCATAACAAATCAAACCCAAAATCAGAATGTAAAAAGAATATAAAAACAACTACTAATAAATATAATGTTATATTTTAAGAACGTACCAGCTTTCACATCATTTAAACCATTATCTGTTACGACTTGAACAACATTTGCTTCACCAACTTCCTCCACCATACTATCAAGCATATTGAACAGCAAGGTTGAATCTTTCACCACCTTTGAAACATCAACTGACTTGATGAATATTGACCATCTTGTCGAATTGACAAGAAAATTAATAATGTCTTTATGAAAAACTGAGTCACGCCATCCATCAGACATTAGTGAACACCCTTTAGTTACCCATTCTTTCTTGTGTTCCAATAAATTGTTTTGAGTTTCTTGCACTTCTTTCTTAAGCAAAGGAACACGCAGCTCATACATTGATGGTGGCTTAAAACCAAATCCATATTGTCCAACTAACTCGAACGCCTCTTTAAAATAGTCATAACTAGCTGCATTAAACGGAATTGCAGCATCATAGAACCACCTTGCAATAACACTACATACTCTGTCCCTAAGTTCATTCTCACAAATACCAAATACATCTTTTCGATCCTTTCTACCTTTCAAAACATCAGCAGGAGTTGCACGCACAAATTTTTTCATTGGACCTTTGTGTTTTCTTAATGAAGAAGGTTGACCACGTCCCTGACCATGTCCTTGACTAGGATGCACTTCAACTTCTTCATCTTCATAATCATTGTACTTGTATTCAAGGAATGGGGGCAACATTTGAGTAGTGGCTTTTGCCTCTTGTTTCTTTATCATGAAAGCTATTACTTATAGTTTCACTTCATCAGGAACATGTGGACATGGAGTAACATTCTCGGAATCACCGGCTAAATGATCTTTTATACGTTTAATTCCACCATTACACACTTTATCCTAAAAGTTAAACGTATAAAAGATCATTTGACCGGTGATTCCAAGAATGTTACTCCATGTCTACGTGTTCTTGATGAAGTGAAACTAGAAGTAATAGCTTTCATGATAAAGAAACAAGAGGCAAAAGCCACAACTCAAATGTTACCCCTATTCCTTGAATACAAGTACAATGATTATGAAGATGAAGAAGTTGAAGTGCAGCCTAGTCAAGGACATGGTCAGGGACGTGGTTAACCTTCTTCTTTAAGAAAATGCAAAGGTCCAATAGATAAATTTGTGTGTGCAACTCCTGCTGATGTTTTGAAAGGTAAAAAGGATCGAAAAGATGTCATTGGTAGTTGTGAGAAGGAACTTAAGGACAAAGAATGTAGTGCTCTTGCAAGGTGGTTCTATGATGCTGTAATTCCTTTTAATGCAGCTACTTATTACTCTTTTAAAGAGACATTCGAGTTAGTTAGACAATATGGATCTGGTTATAAGCCACCATCAATGTATGAGCTGCGTGTTCCTTTCCTTCAGAAAGAAATGCAAGAAACTCAAAACAATTTATTGGAACAGAAGAAAGAATAGGTAACTAAAGGGTGTTCACTAATGTCTGTTGGATGGCGTGACTCAGTTGTTCAGAAAGACATTATTAATTTTCTTGTCAATTCGCCAAGGGGATCAATATTCATCAAGTCAATTGATGTTTCAAAGGTGGTGAAAGATTCAACCTTGTTGTTCAATATTCTTGATATTATATAACGGAAGTTTGTGAAGCAAATGTTGTTCAAGTCGTAACAGATAATGCTTAAGTTATGTGAAAGCTGGTACGTTCTTAATATATGACATTATATTTATTATTAGTCGTTTTTATACTCTTTTTACATTCTGATTTTGGGTTTCATTTGTTATGGTTTTTCATCTTAGGAAAATTACTAATGGTCAAAAGACAACATCTTTACTGGATTTCTTGTGCAGCACACTACATAGATCTAATGCTCGGGGATATTGGAAAATACCTCACGTTACAAATGCAATAAAGAACTACATTTACATGAATTGCTACATCTACAATCATACTTCAATTGTGAATATGATAAAGAAATTAACGAACCAAGAAAATTTGCACAGACCGGCTGTTACTCAGTTTGCTACATCATTTATTACACTAGCATAATATCACAAACAGAAGAAAATTTTGAGGATTTTTGTCACTTCTCAAAAATGGAATGATTCTGAGTGGTCAAAGGATGTAGGGGCAAAAAAAGTGAAACAAACCATTATACATGACAACTTTTGGAAGAATGTGTTGTATCCACTGAAGTTAATAGGACATCTAGTTAAAGTGTTAAGGATTGTTGATGGGAAAAAATCCAGGTATGGGGTACATCTGCGAAGTTATGGATATGGTTAAAGAGGTTATTGCTAAGACTTTCAATAATAGCAAAGATGCGTACGTATGAGCATATGACATCATTGATGATCGCTGAGAATGTCAACTGCATAGGCTATTGCATGCTGCTGGTTATTTTCTTAATCATGAATACCAGTATTTAAACAAGACCTGAGTGACAAAACATGCATTTTATCTCCATGAATTGCATACTTCTTACATATGTCTATTTATCTTGTCAATTCAGAATTAAACATGATCAAATAGAAATAGAGAATTAGAGAGAAAAGAGAGAAGAAGAAGAAGATGAAAAGCTAGAAGAGAAAACATTGAATGTGACTGACGTAAGGTTTAGTTAAATACTCCTATAATCACCTAAAACTAGGGTTAATTCAAATTTTAAAAAATGCAAATTTTATTAAGTAAATTTAGTCAATGAAAGAATTAGAAACAAATATAAAATTTTGGAAACTACTACAACAAACATTACACAAATTATTAAAAGTCTAAAATCTTATTTTAGATTTTTAAAAAGCGCCTCATCATCGTTTTGCTTCACAAGAAAAGCAAAGAGAGTGGTCGCCTTTGATCAAACGCTTCATCTCAAACTGAAATTGCGATACATCTACGCGTTTGCTCGCTTCACGCCTGATCGCGCCTAGGCGTTGCTATTTTAAACACAATTTGGTACATTTGAATATCGTAATAATCGAATAAAAGAAGTGTTCAAAATCTTAATTGAATTTCTTTTATATCTCGGGAGTTAGATTTTCGAGTCGAATTTAGATTTAAATTAAATTTAGAAAACTAACAAATATCCTCATATACTTGAAAAATATCCGAATTCTCCAAAAAAATTCAAAAACTACACTTGTCTTGATTGTATCAATTTTACCACTTTGAATCTCTTAGAAAAACAAGTATAGTTATATGGTTTTGCATCAAAAATTTTAATGGAGGTATAGTCATCATTTGTATAATTTCTATATAGATAAATTATAAATTTAGGAGAGTGAGGTAAGTAAGACAAGTCTCAGCTTTTTTCTTTTTTTTTCAGTAATTATAAAAATAGTCAATTTTTTCAGTTTATACTGTAGTGTATAGTGTATGTACATATAGAAAGGATAGATTAGTCAATCTCTTGTAATTAGTTTAACCTAGAATACTCTTCTATCTATATATTGTATCATCTTCGTGAATAATAATCATCAATTTCACAATACTAGATGGTATCAGAGCCTAACGACTCCTAACCTAGCCATCACGTCTCTCTTCTCTGCTTACGATTTTCTTTTCTCTTTTTTGATTGATCATTTCTTTGATCAATCCTTGTCATCTCACTCTCTGTCTTAAATCAATCCTAACGATCTCACCATGCCTTCTCCAAATGAAAGCATCATTGTCTCCAACCAAACTCTCTACAATATCAATATGTCGAGCGTGAAACAACTCTCCGAGTCCAATTTCCTCATGTGGAGCCGCCAAGTCCATGCTCTACTCGACGGATACGATCTTTCCGGTCAAATCGATGGATCCAAACAATGCCATCGCAAACAATTCTGGTCGATAATGTTTGGTCTCCAAATCCAGAACATGCTCTTTGGAAGAGACAAGACCGCCTCTTCTATAACGCTCTCCTCGGAGCCATTTTGATCTCTATACAACCGATCCTCTCAACCACCAACACCGCCGCAAAAATCTGGACTCAACTCACTGCTACATATGCGAAGCCCAGCCGTGGTCACATCAAGCGAATCAAGCATCAGATCCGAACGTGGGTTAAAGGTAACAAAACTATTCATGAATACATTTACGGGCTTACCGTGAGGTTTGATCAACTTGCTCTGTTGGAGATAGTTGTTGACCACGAAGACAAGATAGACACGATTCTTCTTGGTCTTCCGGAGGAATACAAGACGCTGATTTATCAAGTTGAAAGTCGCGATGTTGCACCTAGCATCACCGAACTCCATGAAAAATTGCTCAACCATGAGCTCAAGCTCCAAACAACACTTGCGGCATCCAACATGGTAACACCTCTGTCAAATGTTGCTGCTACAAGTTTCTATCACAACAATAATCAGACGAAACGTAACACTAACACCAACAATGAGTCCGCTCCACGCTCCTCCTCCAACAACAACAACGCATCTGCATATGGCTCAAACCGCAATGATCAAACCGGCTCAACACGTGGCTATCAAGGCAAGTGCCAGCTTTGTGGAGTGTATGGGCACAATGCTCGTAACTGTAACCAGCACCAAGTTACTCGCACCTCGTTCCCGCAATCTCAGAATCCTAATCGCTCATCAGCAAGTACGTGGCATCAAATATGGTCTCAATGTCATCTTTTGATCCATGGTATGTCGATTCTGGTGTAACTCATCACTTGACAAGTGATCTTAACAATCTTTCTTCATCAACTTTACAATGGTGGTGAAAAAGTGACGATTGCTGATGTTCCACCCTTCCCATATCCCACTTACAACTATTAAATCAGTAGGGGAAACCATCATCATGCCATTACATAAAGCACTCATGCTTTATGCCATAGTAGTAAATAGATGCAGAATTCAACTTTCTAGCTAAGGTAATTGTACAAAAAATCCAGGTGCAAGCTATAATTACTGGAAACAGAAATAACAATGCAATAAGATCAAAAAGAAAAGTAACCAAAACCTCCTATGAATTAGTTTCTTTTACTTACCTAAGTTATTGGATTTACTCTTATGCTATTGTTAATGTAGTATTCAAACCGAAAAAAGAATGAACTAAGAAGACACTATTACATAGCAGAAAAATTGTTGAATGAGACACATAATTCTAAACAGAGTAAGACACACCCATTTTGTCTAGACTGCAATCTAGACTACACACCAGTTACAATACTTTTTCTTCCTCATATCTAGACTACTATCTCTCTATTTCACACAATCACACTACACTAGCAATAACAAAGCTCATCAATTTAGTCACTAGGTAACTAAGCATGTACGGTCATAAACTTGAGCTTGAATTTTCAGTTTTGTTCCATGAATCAAAACTTTATAACCGAAACAATTGCAAAAGTTGAAGAAACAATAGCTCAATGGAGCACACAAAGCATGGTTGGATATAAAAATGAGCTTAAATTCAGATTCACTGGCCAAATTTCTCATCTTTATCTTTCATAATCATTGCCCTTATAACAAGAATTGAAATCAATATCATTAATCAATCTTTCATCAAGATTCTTATCTAACAAACCAGACTTGAAATCAATATCACAACTAGGGTTGGGCATATGATTCTTCGTTTCGGTTTCTGATTCTTTCGGTTCTTAAAATATGATAATTAATGGATAATTACTAAAATTCGGTTCAGTTTCGGTTGATTATATTCGGGTTCCGGTTCCAAATGGATACTTGATATTGGAACCGAAGAACCAAAAGTGATTTTGATTCTCAATCGATTTCGGTTCCAAACAGTTATTTTTAAACAAAACAACCAAAAAACTTGAAATAACCATTTTGTTAGAGTCTACACAAAACCGTACATGAATCAAAAAAATTTCGGTTCGGTTCGGTTCGATTCTAATTTTTATGTCCAACTAGTATTAGGAATAATAAAAATTAATTAATAAATTTTGGGTTCTACCTTTGATTTTTGGTTAGGAACTGAACCGATAACCAAAGTTACTTAAATGATGGAACCGAAAAGTTAATTACTAGGAATCAAACCAGAATCGTAACCTAAATTTTCAGTTCAATTCAGTTATGGTTTTTATGTCCAGCCCCAATCACATTGACAAAATTAATATCATAAATGTAAAGAAGCCTACCTTCCGGGAATGTATTTGAGCAGCCTAAAAGAGAGATAAAACTGATAACCATTGGGCCTATTATTGGCAGCAGATGCAATGATCATGACTTGTTAAGTTGGGCTAAATTGGGCTTATTAAGTGTTTGCTTATTGGATCATTGTTAGATCAGATTAGTCATTCTATAAGGCTGATTCTGTTTAGGGTTTAGTTAGGCTATTAGTGGATTTGTCTTAGGAAAGTATAAAAGAAGAGAGGAGTCTTGAAATCCCTTCAAATTGTAATAATATTCCGATCCATCACCTTCACCGGCGGTGTGATCTTATCAAAAACCACCTCAAATCAACTAGAATAGAGCCATAAAACAAAGAAAAAGAGAGAAAGTCTCGACAAACTATGTCTTCTAAGACAATAAAGCCCACAAGACAAACAAGCGAGGCAAAAAAAGAAACACAGATCAAATCTAAAAAAACCATCGGTTGAAAAATGATTCAAATTACAATCAATGATTTCAGTTACATGTTTTGCTAGTTTTTATTTCTAATCAATTAGGGGTTTCAGTTTTTACTTTTAATTATAGGACATAATGAGTTCATGGGTGTAGTGGGTGTTGTTACATTTTTTTGTTTCTTATAACTTCATGTTGTCTCTTTCATTTTCCATTATCAGAGAATAAAAGATTTTCAGCAAAACTTTCTTTGTGTTATTTGTTCTTTTCTTACTTTGTTTCTTCTAGTGTTTTGTCTCGTAACAACATTGTGGTATCAGAGCTATGGCAGCCAATGGATCGAATCAGCAAGGTACGGTTCCGATATTTAAAGGTGAAAAATATCACCTTTGGAGTCTCAAGATGAAGAGATGTTCAGATCTCAAGAAAGTTGGGATTTGGTGGAGAATGGATTTGAAGATGCAAATCATGCGGAACCTGATCAGCAGTTACGAGAGAGACGCAAGAAGGATGCAAATGCGCTGTTTTGGATTCAGACAGCTTTGGAGGATGATATCCTGTCTCGGATCTCAGCGGTGAATACATCTCACGAAGCCTGGGAAATTTTGAAGCATGAGTACATGAGAGATAAGAAGGCGGTCGCTGTCAAGTTACAGACTCTTCGTCATCAATTTGAAATGTTTTTGATGAAGGAGAATGTGACGATGCAAGAATATTTGGCGAGAGTTTCCGCTATTGTCAACCAAATGAAGTCTTATGGTGAATTCTTGTCAAAATGAAATTGTTGTGAGTAAAGTTCTTAGGAGCTTAACTCCAAAGTTTGAATATGTGGTACCTGCAATCATGGAGGCAAATGATATGAGTACATATACCTTTGACACCATGATGAGCTCGTTGATTGGTCATGAGGATCGCCTTGGTAATAAGACTGAGAAAAGTGAAGCAAAAGCTTTCCAAATGAAGGGAAAGTACTCTAGTCAGAAGAATGGCAGCAGTTCTGGAGCTGCAGGTAGAGGACGAGGCAGATCGGAGGTCGTGGAGACCATGGAAGAGGCAGAGGAAGAGGTTATTATGATAACTCAAGAGGTACCAACAAAAGTGACATTCAATGTCATTATTGCAGGAAGTATGGTCATAAGCAGGCCGACTGTTGGAAAAGGCAGAAAGAAGAAAAGCATGCTAGCTTTGTTGAGCAAGAAGATAAGCAGCCTCGACTTTTTATGGCATTTAAAAGTGAGGAAACGTCCAAATCTGTGTGGTATTTGGATAGTGGTTGTTCAAATCACATGACGGGAACCAAATCTTTGTTCAAAGAGTTAGATGAGTCCTACAAGCTTAATATGAAACTTGGAAATGACAAAGAAGTTCAAGTTGAAGGTAGAGGAGTCGTGGCTATCTAGAATGGTCATGGTAATCTCAAACTCATCTATAATGTGTATTACATTCCCGATCTAGCACATAATTTGTTGAGTGTTGGTCAAATCGTGGAGAACAATTGTTCTGTTTTTTTTGATGAGGGTGTATGTATCATCAAGGCTGGTCTCATGTTGGCAGAGGTGAAAGAGGCATCAAACAATCTATTTCCATTGAAAATGTCTTCTGTTGAAACAAGTGCTTTGGTCGCTAAAGTTTCTGATATTTCAAAGTTGTGGCATTTGCGGTATGGTCATCTACATGAGATTGGGTTAAGAGTGCTCAATCAAAAGGATATAGTTGTTGGCTTACCAGAGATTGATGCTTTTAAGTTGTGTGAAGGCTGCATATATTGGAAACAAACTCGCAGGTCGTTTCCAGTAGGAAAAGCAAGGAGAGCAACTCAATGTCTTAAGATTGTTCATGCTGATTTATGTGGTCCGATGCAGACCGCATCTCTTGGAGGCAGCAAGTATTTTCTGATGCTGACAGATGATTACAGCAGGATGAGCTGAGTGTATTTTCTTGAATCGAAAGGAGAAGCGTTCGAGATGTTCAAGAAATTCAAGGCTCTTGTGGAGAAACAAAGTGAGCAGCAAGTTAAGGTGTTACGAACTGACAGAGGAGGAGAGTTTACATCTACTGAGTTCAATCAATTCTGTGAGAAAGAAGGGATACACCATGAGCTTACTATAGCTTACACACCAGAGCAAAATGGTGTAGTGGAAAGGAAGAACATAACTGTAGTGGAGATGGCTAGAAGCATGTTAAAACAGAAGAATCTACCTAATCAATTTTGGGCAGAAAGTGTGAGGACAGCAGTGTACTTGTTGAACATATCTCCTACAAGAGCAGTCTTAAACAGAACACCATATGAAGCTTGGTGTGGCAGGAAACCTGGGGTGAGTCATTTATGAGTTTTTGGCAGTGTTTGCTACTCTCTTATAGATGTTCATAACAGGAAGAAGCTTGATGAAAAATCTGAGAAATGCATTTTTCTTGGATATTGTTCACAATCTAAAGGTTATAGATTGTACAATCATGTGAGTGGGAAGATTGTTGAGAGCAGAAATGTTACCTTTGATGAGGAAGCGGTTTGGACTTGGCGTGAAGGTGGAAATGGTGAGCTTGTTGAAATTTATGTTGACAACATTGATGAACAAGAAGAGAGTCAAAATCCAGCACACTCTGTAGCTAATACACAAGTAAGCTCAGCGCGTAGCTCACCTAGAGTTAATGGGGCAAGTGATGGAGAAGGAAATTCAAGCACAAGTCCACCTCAAAAATTCAGATCACTGCGAGAAATTTATGAGGAACAACATGCATTTTTTAGTGCTGATCCAGTGATAGTTAATGAAGCAGAAAAGAATGAAGAATGGCGAAAAGCGATGGAAGAGGAGATCGCTTCTATAGAGAAGAATCAAACATGGCAGCTGGTTGAGCTTCCTAGTGATAAACATTCTATTGGTGTGAAGTGGGTGTTTAAAACTAAGTATCATGTAGATGGCAGCATTCAAAAGTATAAGGCAAGGCTGGTGGTTAAGGGGTATGCACAAGAATATGGAGTGGATTATGAAGATACTTTCTCTCTGGTAGCAAGGTTTGACACTGTAAGAATTCTTCTTGCCTTAGGAGCTTATATGCGTTGGCCAATATACCAGTTTGATGTTAAGTCAGCTTTCTTGAATGGTGAGCTACTTGAAGAGGTTTATGTTGATCAGCCTGAAGGTTTTGTAGTTTATGGCAAAGAGGGTTTCGTCTACAGGTTGTATAAGGCTCTTTATGGGCTTAAACAAGCTCCCAGAGCTTGGTACAACAAGATTAATTCTTTCTTTGCAGATTCTGGCTTTGAAAGAAGCAAAAGTGAGCCTACTCTCTACGTAAAAAAGAAAGGTGAAGGAGATATCCTTGTTGTGTGTTTATATGTAGATGATATGATTTACATGGGTTCTAGTGCTTCACTTATTGCTAAGTTCAAAGCTAGTATAATGGAGAAGTTTGAGATGACAGATCTTGGGTTGTTGTAATTTTTCCTTGGTCTTGAGGTTAAGCAAGTGGAAGATGGGATTTTTGTGTCTCAACATAAGTATGCTTATGACTTGCTTAAAAGGTTTGACATGACAGGTTGCAATGCTGTAGAAATTCCTATGAATGTCAATGAGAAGCTGCAAATAGACGATGGAACAATGAGTGTGGATGCAACAAAATTCAGGAGTTTAGTTGGAGGTCTTATCTATCTAACTCACACAAGACCAAATATTTGTTTTGCTGTGAGTGCAATTTCTAGGTTCATGCACAATCCGACTAAGCATCATTTTGGAGCAGCAAAGAGGTTGTTGAGATATATTGCAGGAACAGCAAATTATGGCTTATGGTACAACTCAGTTTCAGAATTTGAATTAGTTAGATTCACAGACAGGGATTGGGTAGGCTGTGGGGAAGATATAAAAAGTACCTCAGGACATGTTTTCAATCTAGGTTCTGGAGCAGTTTGTTGGAGTTCAAAGAAGCAGAGAGTGACAGCTTTATCATCATCGTAAGCTTAGTATACAGCAGCTACTGCAGCAGCATGTCAGACAGTTTGGTTAAGAAGAATTTTGGAAGACATCAAGCAAGAACAAGTGCAGGCAACAACAATTTTCTGTGACAACAAGGCAACTATAGCAATGACCAAGAATCCAGCATATCATGGAAGAACAAAGCATATATCCATCAAGGTCCACTTTATCAGAGACTTGGTTAGTGAAGGGTCAATTGTTTTGGAGCATTGCAGCACAAACGAGCAGAGTGCAGATGTTCTTACAAAAGCATTATCGAAGAAAAAGTTTGACTACTTCAGAAGTAAGCTTGGAGTGTGCAAGTTTGAATCAAGGGAGAATGTTGAAAAATGATTCAAATTACAATCAATGATTTCAGTTACATGTTTTGCTAGTTTTTATTTCTAATCAATTGGGGGTTTCAGTTTTTACTTTTAATTATAGGACATAATGAGTTCATGGGTGTAGTGGGTGCTGATACATTTTTTATTTCTTATAACTCAATGTTGTCTCTTTCATTTTCCATTATCAGAGAATAAAAGATTTTCAGCAAAACTTTCTTTGTGTTCTTTGTTCTTTTCTTACTTTGTTTCTTCTAGTGTTTTGTCTCGTAACAACACCATCGAATAAAGAGCTCGAGAAGGGGAATCCAAACTTGAATGCCACTATTTCCGACGGCGCAAGGACAAGAATTGACAAAATTGGGACTTTGGACTTCGACTGTGACTTGAACAGCTTCAATGTCGAGAGAAGAGAATAAGCTTCAGACGTCGAGAGAAGAGAATAACCTTTATGGATCAGTTTTCTAAATGGGTTTAATTAGGGACCCATTTAGTTAATTAAAACCTTATTTACTAAATGGGTTTAGATAGGTAAGCCCAAAGGATCTTCTATGGGCCACGCACAAATATTTTAAGGTATGTTAAGTGATCCATTAAGCAAAAAATGGGCTTCAAAATGGTTTTAGTGACAATCATTACAATATTTATTATTTGGCAAATCCGTATATTATATACAGTGTATATTCATCTACTCCGCGATTGCTCAGCTTTAGATCTCGAATTACTCGAATCTCAAAGACAACACTACCTCTGGTAATGGTGAGTGGTGCATTTTCATTGTTTTGTTAATTTGGTGGACATGGAAGTGGAGGTGTGGGAATGTGATGTGATCTTCCCTAGGATAGAACTCTAAAAACCGGGGCTAGAGTACTCGGAATCGAATGAAACTTGAGCAGCGGATATATTGGAGTGTGAGGAACGTGGTGTTGAGTTTTGAGCGGAATTGATCGAGGGGTTTCTGAGATACGATGGCAAACTCGTTGAGAAACAATAAAACTGATGGATTAATGTGGCGAAATGGATTAGAAATAAGATGAGGACGTGATCTGATGAGATGGATATGGCTGCTGATTCGCGTGAATTGGTGGGGTGACGAATTTAAGTGATTAAATGGATAGATTTATGTGATTAGATGAATTAGGTGAAGAATCTCTTGGCTCACAACGTGATGGGAGATTCATGCTCTAGGATTTCCAGAACCGTGGCTTGAGAGCATGGAAAACTCAATAGAAGTCTTTTTGTCAAAATAATACTCTCAAGAATTTACAGCAAGTTCTCGGGTTTAAATACAACCCTAAAACATAACAGCATGTAGTTTTTAAATAGAAAAACAACATGTAGTTTGAAACTTAAGTAAAACAACGAAGCATTTAAATAAAAACAACGAGGCGTCCCCTAATGGTGCACCTCAAAATCTACTAAGTACAAAACCAGATTGGTTTGTACATTATTCTCCTAATGGTAAGACTCTTAAGTAACTCGCCGTAGTGATTCCATCTGCCTCATTAAAAACATGAGAGAAAACCCAATTGGGACAAAATTCTCTATGGGAAAAAGAGTACAAACTTCCTCACCTAAGTTACCTAGTTATCATCACCTGGAAAAGTCTTCAAGATGGAGATATTGAAGACTTGTGTAGCTGCCAACTCGTCAACTCCTTCTGCAATGAGGGAATGAGCTTCTTTCGCCATCTTCTTAGCTCTGGAACGTGTAATCCGACCCTCTACTGCTGGTGCTGTAGCTGTTGTGCCATCCACGATCATATCAGAATGTGTTTGGTTCTAATACTAGGTGCATGGATCGAGTGCAGTTTCTTATAGCTTTATCGGACGAAATAGTCTTGGCTTTTCGAGCTCAATGATCACGGAGTAACCTATGTGTTGCTGTTGCAAGTGGTGTACTATGGACTGTCGAGGTGGTTGATGTTTTTACTCAATATTGGTATATGTTCTGCATCCCTAGTAGAGTTATGGGGAAAATATTATGATCTAGTTATCGCTTGAAAGAAGCAAGTACGACGGCTTGAGGTGGAAATAGATTTTGAAGTAGTGGTTGGTATTCTCCTGAAAAAAGTTTGTGACATTCATTCTTTGTCCTTCCTGTCACATTTGTGTTAAAAATTTTAGCGAGAAACTAGATAATCCATATCATGCATGAGTATAGGAAATAAATTAGTTAGCTTATAGTTTGGCAAACTATGTGTTTAAGTACTTTTAAGTTTTTATTCTTTTGATATTATTCCACATACTTTTACATTCTTTATTGGATGAGTCTGCTTACCCAGGACAAGTTTTGATGTAATTTTTATAAGTCCTTAATAAAATCCTTCACCAAAAAAAAAGAAAACCTTTTCTCAGAATATTTGTTTATTCTTTTGTCGTTTTTGTTAGATATCTGTTTGAAGCAGTTTCCAAAGAGAGACGACTCTGAATTTTAAGATTACATATATCTAGAATCTATGGCGGATCAACTCACTGACGAACAGATCTCCGAGTTCAAGGAAGTTTTTAGCCTCTTCGACAAAGATGGTGATGGTGAGTCTATCGCTTCTACGCTTCTCTGATCCTACTATTATTTACATTAATGGATCTCATTTTCCCATCTTCGTCTTCAATTGACCGTTGTTTATATGTGTTCCTGATTTGCGAATCGCTTCATATTTAGCTTTATCGACTCATTCTTACCTTCTTGTTGTCTGTGTTTTGATCTTTGACCGAAAACTTTGTTTGTAATTTGTGAGGGCTTTCCAATTTTCAATTTGTTTTTTCCGTCTATGTTTTGTTGATTTAATCGCTTCCCTCATTTCCTGTTCCGCTGATTTGTTAGATTGGATCTGAGATTATCTTTCGTATCATACATTTTGGTATTTGAATCTCTTTTTGATATCATAATAGCGTGAATTTTTTCATTTGTGTTCACATCTTCATTGATTGTGCATGATAGTTATGTTTGTTCAAGGTTCCTATGTATTGATGAAGAGTCTGTGACATTTTAAGTTATCAAGTACTTGAATGACTCTCTAATGAATCCTCCAGAAGCTTTCATGCTTTCTCTTAGTATGTCTCTGGCGTGTTGATAGGTTTCAAGGTCTTGATGTTCAGATTGTTCCCTTTATTTCCGAGTTGAGAAAGGATTTGTATTCTTTGAACTATAAGTTTGATTTCAAACGAATGGAATTCTGATAAAGTATTTGAAAATCTGTAAATTGTCTCATGAGCTTATCCATCAAAGTTGTACAACATATCGTGAAGCTTAAGGTGCAGTTTTGTGTTGATTTGCTTTTTTCTTTAAGAGAAGCAAAACATGATCATAAGCTTGTTGTTTCAATGCTACATTCTGGATTCCATATCTAATCCTCCCTGAACTTTGGTTACAAAGGTTGCATCACAACCAAAGAACTGGGAACAATTATGCGTTCACTAGGACAAAACCCAACAGAAGCAGAGCTCCAAGACATGATCAATGAAGTTGATGCAGATGGAAACGGCACCATCGACTTTCCTGAGTTCCTGAACTTGATGGCTAAGAAGATCAAAGACACTGACTCAGAGGAAGAACTAAAAGAAGCCTTCAGAGTTTTCGACAAAGACCGGAATAATTTTATTTCCGCTGCTGAGATACGCCATGTGAAGACCAATCTCGACGAGAATGTTGAAGAGATGTTCCGTGAGGCTGATGTTGATGGAGATGGTCAAATAAACTATGATGATTTTGTGAAAATTATGATGGCTAAGTGATTGAAGCAAAATGTTTGATGTCGATAACCTTTAATTATCTAGTACTGCTTTCTTAGGAGTTTAACCAATGACAGTTGCATGATTGATGAAGAACTTTGGCTTGAAACAGACAGTATTTGCTTTTTCTTTTTGTTATCGATTTCATGTGACATTGTGTGTAAAAGAAAACCAAGTTGCTTCTAATGGCATTAAAAATTGGTTTTGAAAAAAGGCGTTTATTCGTGTGTCCAGTAACAACAGAAAGATGATGATTCGTGTCCAAACATGCCCAAATCTTAAATTTATATGAGAGAAAAGTGTTTTGGTATAAAGCGTTTTTTCTTTTGAAAACACTGTATAAAGTGCTTTACATAATAATTTGGATTCGATAATTGACTCAAAAAAAACAATCTTTTGGATTCGAAGTTAAAATTTGATGCTGGACAAAGCACAAAACGACACATGGAAATCCACAAAACGACACATGGAAAAACACGAGGTATTTCTGTCATTGGCTGGGCTATGTGGGGTTGAGGAATATATCTACTTCAAGTCAAGTTTCTTTTCTTGAGAATTTATTTTTTTCTTTTCCAAGAAATTCGAACCCTTTTTCCATACGTATTAATACAGCATTCAAAATCTGATGTTAGGGATTTTTTGAGCTAAAAAATAAGTAAGCAATTAATTTTAAGAAAATGAATAAATGTCAAATACTCCAACAAATAGCTTTTTTCTTTCAAAAAATGAAAAATGTTCAAATAGGGTTAAAATCTAAATAGAAGAGTGTATAACTTTTAGCTTACAAATTTATTCATCTTATAAATTTGATTATAGGGTTTATATAAATTTGATTTATATGTAGTTTAAATAACTACAAAAATTTTACGGAATTAGAGAATTTTATATTTTTTATATTTTTATCAGTAATTTATATACATATTGTAAGAATTTGATTAAAGATGAAGAATCATTGGAAAATCATCAAAAAATAAAGAAGATAATTCGAGATTAAAAGAGAATAAAATCCAATCATTTTTCATTGATAGATAGAAAAGAGATTACAAGCTTTTATACACCTTACAAAGAAAGAGAAAACCAAAATTGGTTCCAAAAGGTGCGAGTACCACTTTGGTGTGGACCACAAAATGTGTGGACCACATTTTGTTTCCTAGCTCCAACGTAAAGAGATGTCCATTTCGAATGGTAGGACCACATACTTTTCCCCAACGGTTATCTTTGACTCGTAAACGAATCTCTTCCTCGATACCCCTATTTTTGCACGGTCTTTATCTTTCGTCCCTCCTTTTGCACTTTTATTATCTTTGGCCATCTTTTTGCACAAGGATTGCTCGGTCAAGATAGACTTCACTAATTGATACTAGGAGTTTTAACCCTATATCCTACTGCAAGTGCACATCAAACGAAATAGTATTTAGGGATCGAATCCACGAAGACCAATTATCACACTAACGATTGGATTATTATACTAGAGCTAAGTCGATGGATATTTTGAGTGGAATCGATTGTAACTATGAAATTTAATGTAAACAATATCTAAAGTATCAAGCTTAGGGAATTCATAAGGAAGTCAAGGTTAGGATGATGAATCTATTCAGGCAAGTTCAGTTCCGTTCTCGACTAAGAAATAACAATTGACTAACCTACTCTCGCAGCGATAATCACTATGCCTAGATCTTAGAGATCGTTGTTCTAGAATTCTAACCATGTAGTATTGACAGTTCTTAAGTGTCCACAACCCAACCTAACATCAACTCTCGTTGGTAGTGAAGGATTTGCTTACCTAGAAAGGTTCTCATTCTTATTAAACTTTTGGGATAATAAGTAACCTGAGATCATAGATTAGTTAGCTATTCTAATCAAAGCATTAACCATGTTTCTAGGCTGAGATTCCATAGTTGAAACCTATTTGTTCTTCACCCTTAAGTCCCTTAAGATCCTTAGAATATCCTAAACTTGAAAATGAACTACTCGGACATGGAAATAAAGAACAAGCAAGCAATTGTAAAGAAATTCATTGAAAACTCAGAAAAGATGGAATAGAGGTTTAGGAATCCTTCTCCAATGATGTAAAGATTTGAATTCTTCTCTTCTAGGTTACAAGAAGAGTCTGCAACTTTTTCTGACCTAAAAGCCTCCCCTAAAAACGTGTTTTGACCTAATATATAGAGTACCAAACTGGTACAAAAATAAGGAAATCTGGTTTTCGCTTCGGAGGGTCTTGGATCGATCGATCCTTCAATTGCTCGATCGATCAATGTTCTCATTCGATCGTGAAGCTTCCGAATCGTGCAAAGGATCGTGCACAACTTCTTCTTAAATAGCTCGATCGATCTCTGAGTGCTTGGTCGTGCAGTGGATCGTGCGCATGACATAGACGGATGGACGTCGATCGTGTCAGGCATGAAAAGTCGGTTAATGGATCGATCGTAGTTTTCCCTATCTAAAGTTGCGATCGATCGATTTTGGTGTTGATCGATTGATCGTTTAGCTCATAGGGGGAAAATCCAAAGTTAAGCTCCAATTTTGCTCAGCATGTGAAATCCAATGTATCCTTGCGTTTTATACCTGAAAAGACTCTAAAAATACAACAAATACTAAAGAAAACATATGAATTCGTAAGATATAAGTCGGTATAAATGAGGTATATCAATTCCCCCAGACTTGGCTTTTTGATTGTCCTCAAGCAAATACACCAAAATCTAACAAAAATATACAAACTCAAGAACTCATTCATCATAGGAATTTAACACCTCAGAACCTAAGCAAAGAACACTCGATTCATTCGACGAGAGAGACCACCTTATACTTCCCCCAGACTTAGCAAACATATCAATCTCGTGTCATAATTCAAAACAAACAATTAGGTTCCCCATACTGACTTCCTAATAAATCTAAGTGCATTCTCATTCGAGGGAATATCGATCAAGAGGCGAAAAGTTCCTACTTCTACTCTCTAGACTACCTTCAATCTGATTTCATCTCTCCCTTTCCATAAAACCAATTCTTCCCAGGCTTGCTTAGGGTATCAACTTCCCCAATTCAACATTTAAATCACTTCTTATTTCAACTCCTACATTCGCTCAAACTCATACTTATTTGTTCAAGCTTTATCAATGAGACACGAAAAAGTACGAGTATATGCACAGTCCTGGTTCACCTTAGGCATCAATGTAGTAGCTTTATCAATGAAACATGAAAAAGTACGGGTTTACGCACAGTCCATGTTCATCTTAGACCAAATTATACGAGCTGAATTGAAAGAAGGATGATTCTGTTACATTTTAACTGAAATTGGAATTGATGAAGAGAGAAACAGAACCAAACTTACAAGGAACATTTTTCATTGAGTAAAGAGAAGGAACATACCTTATGTATTACCAATTCCCTTGACGAGAGGATTAAGTCAGGTTAGGTGTGAAATCAACATGAAATCCCCTGAAAGTTGAGATGAATGTGCTCTAAAACTGAGTGTTGCTTTGTCTCTAGGTTTTCCAATAGTCTACTATGCTCATCAGAAATCAGACAAATGGTAGCTTAAACTCTTGTGAAATGTACCATTCCTCAGAAATCATAGTTCCTAAACCGACAAAAGTTTATCCAAAACAATGTTCGACTCAAAAACAAATTAAAAGAAAGAAACTTCATTAGCAAACAAACGGCTCTCCCCCAAACTTACATCACACCGTCCCGGTGTGAATATTAGTGAGAGGAAGAATGAAAGTAATCAAAAGAAATAATTGAAAGTTGCCTTGGGGTTTAGAAAAACGCACCTGGAGATATCGATCGGTCGAGCACACCAAGATCGATCGATCCATGGAGATCGAGGGATGGAACGAGAGAGCATCAGTCAATAAATCATGCGCAAACCAACGGCTGATACTGATCGATCGGGCAATATGTCATGGTCGATCGGCGGACCGTGCAGCTTTTCCCATTCTCTGTCGCACGATCGATCGTCTGGTGGATCGATCGGGCAGTGCTCTCATATGCTTTTCCTGAAAACAAAAGATAAAATTTGACTTAAAACCAACGAGAAACAAAGGAAAAACTAACCTATTGGTGGGTTGCCTCCCACTCAGCGCTTGTTTAAAGTTAATAACTTGACTAAGGAAGATGCTATGGGGGAGTTATATCAGTCAAAGAGATGAAATCTTCATTGACTTTGTCGTGGACACCAAAATATGGTTTAAAGGCGCTGTCCATTAACTACAAATTATTCTCCCTTTTCGTTGAGCAGAACCACAACTCCATATGGTTTGACTTCCTTGACGGTGAAAGGACCGGACCACCTTGACTTAAGCTTTCCAGGAAAGAGTTTTAAACGAGAGTTAAACAAAAGAACTTTATCATTAGGAGCAAAACTCATGCTAAGGATTTGTTTATCATGTGGAGCCTTTGTTCGTTCTTTGTAAATTCTCGAGTTATCAGAAGCCAAGTGTCGGATCTCTTCAAGTTCATGTATCTGCAGTGACTATCTTTTCGAGGCAGATTTGATGTCATAGTTAAGATGCTTGATAACCCAATTAGTCTTGTATTCGAGCTCGACTGGAAGGTGACATGATTTACCATACAACAGATGTAATGGTGTTGTTCCTAATGATGTCTTGAAATCGGTTCTGTAGGCCCAAAGAGCATCATCCAATTTAGTCGACCAATTTTTCCTTGTTGTACAAACGGTTTTCTGCAGAATGCTCTTGATCTCTCGATTAGAAACTTTAACCTGACCAGTTGTTTGAGGGTGATATGGCGTAGCAACCTTGTGGTGAACTCCGTACTTCTTCAGCAGATTGTTTAACGTTTGATTAATGAAATGAGAACCACCATCACTGATCACAATCCTCGGAATACCAAACCTAGGAAATATGATATGCTTGAACATCTTAATAACCACTTTGGCGTCATTGGTCGGACTAGCTATTGCTTCAACCCACTTAGATACATAATCCACAACAACAAGTATGTATTGGTTCCCAAAAGAGATAGTGAAAGGTCCCATAAAATCAATTCCCCAGACATCAAACTCCTCAACCTTGAGAATGAAGTTCTGTGGCATTTATCTTCTACTTATGTTTCCTTGTCGTTGACAAGAGTCACATGTCGAAACAAATGAGTATGTGTCATGAAACATCATGGGCCACCACAAACCCGATTGAAGAACTTTCGCGACAATCTTGAAGGTAGCAAAGTGACCTGGATATCAAGAACCATGACAATGGAACAATATACCGCGAATCTCGTTTTCAGAAACACATCTTCTGAAGGTGCCATCAGAGCATTGTTTGTATAGGTATGGAACATCCCAGTAGTATCGTTTGACATTCCTCAAAAACTTCTTCTTCCTCTAACCAAGAAACTCAATAAATAATCGAAAGGTAATGTTATTGGTCCCCGACAACAGTGCCAAAAACTTGATACTACGAGTTTTAACCCAATATCCTACTGCAAGTGCACAACAAACAAAATAGTATTTAGGGATCGAATCCACTAAGACTAATTATCACACTAACGATTGGATTATTTTACTAGAGTTAAGTCGATGGATATTTTGAGTGGAATCGATTGTAACTAGGAATTTTAATATAAACAATATCTAAAGCATCAATCTTGGGGAATTCATAAGGAAGTAAAGGTTAGGATGAGGAATCTATTCATGCAAGTTCAGTTCCGTTCTCGACTAAGAAATAACAATTGACTAACCTACTCTCGCAGCGATAATCACTATGCCTAGATCCTAGAGATCCTAACTCTCGTTGGTTCTTGAATTCTAACCATGCAGTATTGAAAGTTCCTAAGTGTCCACAACCCAATCTAGCATCAACTCTTATTGGTAGTGAAGGAGTTGCTTACCTAGAAAGGTTCTGATTATTATTAAACTTTTGAGATAATAAGTAACATGAGATCATATATTAGTTAGATACTCTAATCAAAGCATTAACCATGTTTCTAGGCTGAGATTCCATAGTTGAAACCTTTCCTCACCTTTAAGTCATTTAAGATCCTTAGAATACCCTAAACTTGACTATGAACTACTCAGACATGAAAATAAAGAACAAGCCAACAATTGTAAAGAAATTCATTGAAAACTCAGAATATATGGAATAAAGGTTTAGGAATCCTTCTCCAATGATGTAGAGATCTGAATTCTTCTCCTCTAGGTTACAACAAAAGTCTGCAACTTTTTCTAACCTAAAAGCCTCACCTAAAAACGTGTTTTTAACCTAATATATAGAGTACCAAACTGGTACAAAAATAAAGAAATCTGTTTTTCGCTTCGCAGGTTCTTGGATCGATCGATCATTCAACTGCTCAATCAATCAATGTTCTCATTCGATCGTGAAGCTTCCGAATTGTGCAAAGAATCGTGCGCAACTTCTTCTTAAATAGCTTGATCGATCTCTGAGTGCTTGGTCGTGCAGTGGATCGTGCGTATGACATTAAACCTTGATAAGGAAAAGCACTCTGGACAAAACCTAAACACCACACCTCATTAAAAACCTCGATAAGGAAAAGCACTTGGGACAAAACCTTAGCCGAGGAAAAAAGATTGTGTAGCACTCGGGTTGAGGGACATGGAGTCAAGGGCGATCCAAGCTTACAATACCAAGTTTACCATATATATGATTGCAAACCTTGGTACTTGCAGCTTTGGTGAAGATGTCTGCCAATTGATCTTCACTTGGGGTATAACACGGAAGAACTACACCTTCTTCCATTTGTTCACAAACTTTGTGGCAGTCCACTTCCACATGCTTGGTTTTTTTATGAAAAACCGGATTAGATGTTATATGAATTGCAGCTTGGTTGTCATAATGCATAGGAGTTGGTTCATTTGCTTCTTGGCTTAAGTTCTTAAGGAGAGATCTCAGCCACACCAATTCATCTGTCAGTCTTCTCATAGCCCTATACTCCACCTCAACACTAGCGCATGCCACCACCTTTTGCTTCTTTGTCATCCAAGTTACTAGATTGCATCTAACAAATGTACAATACCCTGTGGTAGACTTCCTATCATTCCTAACTCCCGCCCAATCCGCATCAGAATACCCCGCAATGTCCGAGCTCTCATTTCTTCCCATCCAAATTCCTTGGTCCGGACTACCTTTGATGTATTTGAGGATCCGTTCCACCATTGGCCAATGATATTTTTCTAGGGCTTGCATATGTTGGCTAACTTGATTTACTGCAAAACACAACTCAGACCGAGATATAGTAAGATATCTCAACTTACCGACAAGTCTCTAGTATTATAGGACGTTCGCAAATGCTTCATCATCTTTCTCCCCCTTTCGGTTGACCTTGTAGCTTTTCTCAAGAAGTGTCTTGGCCAGTTTACGTTCGGTCATACATGTCTCATTAAGAAAATCAAGAGTGTATTTCTTTTGAGAGAGAAATAAAGCATCCGAAGATCGACAAATTTCAATTCCTAGGAAATACCTTAATTCCCCAAGATCCTTAATGTCAAAAACAGATTTAAGATAGAGTTTGGTGGCCATGATGCCTTCCTTATCATCTCCGGAGTTGATAAGATCATAAGATCATTGACATATATTAATACTACCACGATACCTTGGGAACTTGTGAGGGTAAAGAGAGTGTGATTAGCTTTGAATTTCTTGAACCCACGATAAAGCTAAACTTGTGGTACCAAGCTCGGGGTGATTGCTTCAAGCCATAAATCTCTTTTCGAAGCCTTAGAACTTTCCCGAGGATGGCCTTTGTTTCTAGACCGGAAGGTGGAGTCATGTACACTTCTTCATCAAATTCTCTTTGAATGAAGACATTTTTCACATCCATCTACCACAATTCCAAAGGTAAGTTAGTAGCTAAGGAAAGAACGACCCTTCTCGTATGGAGTTTGGCCACCGGAGCAAATGTATCGGTATAGTCAGCCCCATAAGTTTGGGTGAAGCCTCGGGCAACAAGCCTTGCTTTGTATCTCTAAACCGCGCCATCACTCTTGTATTTTATTGTGAACACCCATTTGAAGGTCACGAGATTCTTTCTCGGAGGCAAATCCGCTTTCATCCAAGTGTGGTTCCTTTCCATCGCTTGGATTTCATCATCAACTGCAGCCGACCATTCCTTGATTTCTTTAGCCTCACTGTAGCTTTGAGGAATCTGGTCATTCTCAATCTCACTAAGAAAGACTTGAAAATGGGAAGGTATGAGGTCAACTGAAAATCAATTCGGAATAGGATGGGCCACAACTTGATTATTGTAATAGACCCTCGTGTTGCGAGTACGTGTACTTCTCCGGAGTGGTTGGGCTGTTGGTTCCACTGTAGGAGCAGCCAATTCAGGTCCGAGAGGAAAATACTCCGGATCGGCCTCATTTGCCGGTTTTGGGGAGCAAGGAGTACTCGGGGCGTTTGGGACCCGAGATGTTACACCCGAAGAATTTGTATCCCGAGATATGCTGCTGTTCGTAGATGTGCTAGGGGCTTGTGAAGATGGATCCGATACGCCTAGACGATCAAGAAGGAATTTGAGGCTTGCAGCCCGATGCATGGCTGGTTCAGATAAGTCTTGTAAGTCCTCCCAATTATGTTTGTCATAGAATCCTCGATCCTCAATAAACTTCATATCCCGAGACACAAGAACCCTCCTAATTTCCGTATCATAGTATTTGTATCTTTTTTGGGTGGAGGAATAGCCGAGGAACATATACTTTATGCTTTTAGCTTCAATTTTGTTCTGAAGTTCTCCGAGCACTAGAACAAAACAGACACAACCAAACACCCGTAAGTGATTCAAAGGATATAAACCTATAGTCCTCTGAGACTCCATGAGACACATTAGCTTTGAAATCCTTGAACTTCGCGGGTTAGAGATGGGGATGAAGAAGCCAACACTTTTCCTTTGAATGGCCTTTCTTTTTGCAATGATCACAACCCATCTTCTTCCTATCCTCAAATCTGTCTTGAGCCTTGTTTGCAGAAAGAAGTCTTGAATCCCCTTTTCCTTCGAATAGCTCAATGGAGCCTTGCTCTTTTTGGATTTGAGAGCATACATCCTCAAGACACAGAAAGGACCTCTAGCTAGCAGTTGACCTCAAGATATGCATAACTAGATCCTTGTAGTTCGGGTTGAGGTCATCAAGAGCCCAAAAACCTTATCTTCTTCTTTCCTTTCCTTGAAAACTTTCAGATCTATGGACATTGGCCTTAACATATCCAGTTCAGCCCACAAGGATCTGAACTTTTCAAAGTACTCTGTGAACTCCATTTCTTCTTGGAGAAGGTTTGCAAGAGCTTTCTTTACCTCAAATACTCTTCTCAGGTTTGAGACATTTCCATATACCTTCTTCAAGGTATCCCATAGATCCCTATCCGCTTCACAATATGATTAAGCTTCAATGATTGAAGGATCTAAGGAGCTTGGATGATGGATTTGACCGCTTGATAAGTTTGGAACCATTCATCATCCTCCTCAAGATATTCTTCATCTTCACCGTCACTTAAGAAAGAATCCCTTGGTGGTCTATGTTTCACAATATGACTCCAAAAATCTCTTCTTGTGCAGATTGTTGTTTTCAAAGTTCTGGCCCAAAGAAGGTAATTAATCCCTTTTAGAGTCACAGAGACAATCATTGATTTTTCATGGTTGAAATCCATAGCACAAGAGAAAGAAAGACAAAACTAGAAAGATTCGAAAATTTGTTGAGAAAGACGGAAACTTTGACTTGATTCTACATCAAATGTTGAAGCTTTTGGTGTTTTTAGGTTCAAAGGCGGTTTCTTCCTTCAGTTTCAAATTTTATTTGTACAACAATGGAGTTTTGCACGATAAACCGAGAAAAACAAAGATTTGGTAGAAAAAAATAGATTTTGAACCGAGAAAATTGCTTAAGAATTGACGATGGCTCTGATACCATGTAAGAATTTGATTAAAAGATGGAGAATCGTCAAAGAATAGAGAAGAGAATTCGAGAGTAAAAGAGATTAAAATCCCATCATTTTTCATTGATAGATATAAAAGAGGTTACAAGCTTTTATAGACCTTACAAAGAAAGAGAAAACCCAAAGTGATCTCAAAAGGTGTGTGGACCACTTTGGTTTGGATCACAAAATGTGTGGACCACATTTTGTCTTCTAGCTCCAACGGTCAAGAGATGTCTTTTTCGAATGCTAGGACCACATACTTTTCCCCAACAGTTATCTTTGACTCGTAAACGAACCTCTTCCTCGGTGTCTCTATTTTTGCACAGTTTTTATCTTGTGTCCCTCCTTTTACACTTTTATTATCTTTGGTTCTCTTTTTGCATAAGGATTGTTCGGTCAAGATAGACTTAACTAATACATACTATCACATATTGTCACATTTTTCAGAATATGATTGTAAAATCTTGGTAATAAAATTTTATAAATCTATTTTTGAAATTCTGTATGTTTTATATAATTATTTGATATATCTTGCCTTTTAGTTATGGACTTCCAGTTAACTTTTTTTCAAACCAGCACAAAAATAAAATCAATTCTGGAAGATATGTAGAGTTTAATTCGAATAGTTAAAAAAAAAAATTTGGATGAGATATAAATTAAACTAATTATATTATAGTTTATTTTTTACTAGTTTAATTTCAAGTTTTTCTAAGATTTTTCTTTTTCTAAACAACAAAATGAAAACAATTTTCAATCATATTTGTAGTTAATAAATTTTTTAGTCAACTAATATTTTCTTTCATTGTACCTTTATGTGGTTAATGTCTAGTTTCACCCTCAAAATAATTCAGTGTTCATACGACCATGATTAACTCATATAGTGAGAAAAAAAAACATAAAAAGATATATTAAAAAAAACATAAGAAATAACAATTTAATGTAGAGACCAACTTGTGGTGTTTTTTTGGTAAAAGAGAGATGCAATTTGAAGCACAAATTATGGAGTATATTAAAGAAGAGGCCTCCAATTCACGCAATCTTGACGCGTTTTCAAAAAATTAAAAAAACATTTAAAAAACGCGTTATTACGTCACTCTTTTTTCCATTATATATAAACTTAACAAACTGATATCATCTTCTCCACAGAGACTCGCCGTTATTTTCTTCCAAACTCTTCTTCTCTCTCAATTCTCACTGTAACAATGTCTTCGAAGAATGCAGTTGTTCGTAGCTGCTTAGGTTCAATGGACGATATTCAAAAAGTATTTCAACGGTTTGACAAAAACGGAGACGGTAAAATCTCCGTAGACGAGTTAAAAGATGTGATTCATGCGCTTAGTCCTTCATCAACACCGGAAGAGATAGTAACGATGATGAAACAGCTCGATCTCGACGGTAACGGATTCATCGATATGGATGAATTCGTTTCTCTTTTCCAAATCGGCATTGGAGGAGGAGGAAACAATCGAAACGATGGTAACGATCTGAAGGAAGCGTTTGAGCTTTACGATCTAGATGGTAATGGACGCATCTCAGCGAAAGAGCTTCATTCGGTGATGAAGAATCTGGGTGAGAAATGTTCTGTTCAGGATTGTAAGAAGATGATTAGCAAAGTTGATACTGATGGTGATGGTTGCGTTAATTTTGAAGAGTTTAAGCGGATGATGAACAACAATTGAGATTCAGATTCAGATTTTGAATTTCGAATTTCAAATTCCAGATCGTATTAGCATTAATAAACTAGATAATATGTATATAGGGGATTAGAAACTTTCAATTGATCTCCATTGGTAGTGACGGCGATGTAGGCTTTTAGATGGTTTTTGCCATAAACCCTAGAAATTAAATAGGCAAATCCTCCAGATGATTCAGAAGTTTCCTTTTATTTTTTTCTTTCCGTTTGTGTTGATGATCATTTATCTTAACTACAAGGTGTTGCTTCATATTATTAGTCTTTAATATAACTGATTTTAAAAGTTAGATCGAGTTTTTATATTCAAATCAAGTAGTAAAAGTAAAATAATAGCGAAACTCCCTTTTATTTATTTATTAGGTTCATTCCTACGTTACGCCGAATTTTTTAGAGAAAACATTTTCTGTTAAAATGATTATAATAGAAATTATTTTAGAAAAAGTAACTTTTGGTAAAAATGATTATGATGACAAAAATATTGAAAAATATTATAAAAAATACCGAGGAGAAAATGAGAGTACTTTCATTGAGGGATCTTAAAGAGTTTTCAAGTGATTATAAATAATTAAAAAAATAAAAGTGATATTAAAACTTTAAGAACCGTCTCTTAATATAGAAATTAAAGAGACCTTAAGAACCACTGACGTGGCACAATCTAATTGGGTGTTAAGTTTCACGTTGATAAAAAAGACAGCTTCGTGTTTTGCCTTTTCATTTGTTCTGGTCTCGAAAAAAAAATTGACTATCGGCTTCCTTTGGCAATTCATGTGAGGATCTTCATCTCGATATGGAACCACCGCGAGTCCTCCGAGGATCATCATCTCGAGGGCCCAAAGTCTTCTATATCGTTGGCGAGTAGTGGAATCCGAGACCGGAGTTTCCGAGAATCGGGTGAGTCATTTGATGGTTTTCCTTTTTCGCTCTCTGCAAATCTCCTCGTTCTCGTCACTTTCCTGTCATTTGTATCCCCAAATACGTCACTTCACAGTTCATGTACACTTGGGTAAGATATCTGGTGGTAGTAATCCTCCTCGAGATGCTGACAGTGAGATTCTCTAGTGTTTTTATTCTATAGTTAAGAATCTCCAAATTGTAGTCGATGGAGGAATTTGATTGTATTAGCTGCTTTGTGTTAATTGATCGGTGCCAGTCTTTGTAATTGGTATATCTTATGGCTGAAAATGAATAATTTGGACCCTGGTGCAGATACTATTTCAGGGCGTGTTAACGGTAATACAGATGAACCTCAGTCTGGTGGCTGGCTCCATAAATTCATTTTTGGTGCTTACAAGCCATTTATTGATGCCGACACTTTAGATGTAGAGAGACTTTTTCCATTTCGTGGAACATTTACAGAGAAGACAACTGACAAGCCTGACTTGTAAGAGTTGTGTCTTTTCTTATGATTTTCAACTTAAAGAGGTTATTTAAGTGCCAATGTACCTTAAGTGCAAGATTGATTGGCTTTGCAGGTATGGTCCATTTTGGATATGCACCACTTTGATATTTGTGGCAGCATTTACCGGCACATTTTTGTCACATATGTAGCACACAAATGGAAGAAACAAGAATGGAATTACGATATTAATCAGGTGACTTGGTATACAGGAGTCATATATCGACGTGTTCTTTATGGTTTTCTGTGTTACATTGGCTTGTGTTATCAACATTGTTGTTTGTTGCTGCTTGCCATGCATCATTGTTGTTCTATACGCAGTAACAGAACATGTAACTTTTCATCTTATGCCTTTCGTTTACCTCCAAAATAGTTGAATTTTTTTTCCAACACAAATATGTTGAAATTGCATGAAGGAGCTTCAAAAGAAGATATTGACCAACTTACTAAATTCAAATTCAGAAAGGTTGGTGATTCTGTGAAAGAGACTGTTGATGAATAACAAGTTCAAGGAGATTCTGAAGGAGTTATGACTGAGTGTGGTACAGATTCACCAGTCGAACATACTCTTTCTCATGAGAATGCAGTAGGTAACACAAAAAGTCACTCTTCTTTCTTCTATAACTTGTCTCATATTCTATTATAGACTCTGGATTTTGATAAATGAAACGAATTTTGCTCTGTGAATCTATAGGAACGTTGCATCTGTCTTTTAGCTTATGAAGACAACTTAGACAACTTCCTTGTCTGCCCATAGTAAGTGGATCGGACTTGGGACCTCTGGCAATACCACTAGTTGTTTGCATCATGACAGATAAAGCGTTTCTAGATTAGGGATACATTTGATGCAATCTGTAATACTCTCAATACCACTATTTCTGAGTTCTAGACTATGTAGACTCGTGGGGAGATGTGTTGAGAAGGTCCTGAGATTTCTACTACCACTCATTTGAAGACCATAGAGACCAAATCAATGCCTAAGTAATGCAAGAAATTCTTTTACCCCTGTGATTTTTAGAAAGAGAAACATTTGGTTGGTAGGAAAATCTGGAAAATTCTTCAATTTTGGGCATTCATTGATGTTGATGTGTCCTTCAATATTTCAGATTTCTTCATATGCTTGCTGCAACTCCTTTACAATAATAACATATGTTGCATTATTATTTCTGTAATTCATAGCAATTATGTGGCATAGGAATTTGCAGATAACAAATTACCATTAGGCTTAGCTATTTAAATCCCTGTGCACCATATGAGGTGATGATTTTGTTGCCTACATGTACCCGAGACGCTTCCAGAAGAAGCACTCTCTAAAATGAGCGCATCACCAAAATTATCATTCCAAACGAGCTAACTGAAGCTAATGGGTTTGTCGTAGCCTTGATGTTCACATCTCCAAGGTCCCTAAATCATCTTTCTCTTTAGTTTTTCATGTTGGAATTGAATCATACAAGCTAGACTTCAAACTTGTTGTATGTTTCAATCGTATGAACCAACTTTTATCAAATATGTTGGCCTCATCATGTTTACTTAGGAATTGTTGAAATCCTAATTTTATTTTTAAGAACCTCTAATGGGGTACTACCATTGGAACCCCTAAAATATTAAAACTTTTGTTTAGGGGTTCATGACAGATAAAGCGTTTCTAGATTAGGGAGACATTTGATGCAATCTGTAATACTCCCAATACCACTATTTCTGAGTTATAGACTATGTAGACTCGTGGGGAGATGTGTTGAGAAGGTCCTGAGATTTCTACTACCACTCATTTGAAGACCATAGAGACCAAATCAATGCCTAAGTGATGCAAGAAATTCTTTTACCCCTGTGTTTTTTAGAAAGAGAAACATTTGGTTGGTAGGAAAATCGGGAAAATTCTTCAATTTTGGGCATTCATTGATGTTGATTTATTCTTAACTCTTAATAAATTAGTATTTCTATTAAAATATGTTAAGAACCCCTAAAGGGGTTTTAATGGTTGGAGATGGTTTTAGAGTATTATGATATGGATGCCCAAACTTATAATACGCATAATTAATAGAAAACTTTTGGGAGGAAAGTATAAACTAGAATATCAACAACTATGTTATTCACATTTTCATCCAAGTCAAAATATCGAATATGTCTTCGTCAATCCAAGCATATATTACAACCACATGCATTCCTGTAACACATAATTATTTTCCAGTATACTCTCTCATCCAAAAAAATGCCACATAATTGATCAAATTGTAGCGAATATATTTATGGATAAAAAAAACTTGAAACATATATTATTTACATATATGCATCCATGAGGTCATCGACCACCATACCATACTCATAGACGCTATGGGACGTAACCCCACCCTAACTGACAGATCCAATACAAGATGCAAGGTCAACTTTATTCAAGACAAGTTCATTAACATGATTAAAGCCTTACTCGAATTGATCATACCCGCGGTTCAGATTACATAAGCTCTAACAGACCCGCACTTCACCAAGCTTACGGATGGACTTCAAAAGGTTAACCTGGGACGTGAAGATTCCGATCAACTCACCACAAAGCTCGACCTGCTGACCATACACAACCACAATGCGGTCCTTCACACCCTAGCCACTTCAACCACACTTGAGATCGGTACAGTCACTAGCACATCCCATGTATGTGTTTGCTTTATTATATCCAACCTTGCAGATATCTCTGCGGACATCTCGACACCTTAGCCTCGATTCTAGTTAAGATCATTCAGTCCGAATAAGATTTGTCTAGTTCCCAAGTTTACAATCGTTGTGAATAACACACTTGCCTTTTTGGACTCTTCAGAGTCTTTCTTTGTTTTCCTTATGTGTTCTGTTTTGTATAAGTGACTGAGTCACTACTTTCTTTTTCTGAGTCTGTATGATGTATTGAGTCTGGCCTAGAAGCCCCTCAGCCGATTGAACCCTTTATAAGGTTCTTAGACGAATTTTTCTTCTGTTTTTCTCTTTAGAAGACAAAGAGTTAGCTGCCTTCGAACTCTTTGAAGATTCTAGAGCACGAGATGAGATATGCTCTAGTGAGGAAATCTGGTAGACCGAATTGAACTTATCACGGATTCAACCCCATTTTTGTTTGGCATTCATCACACTTTCTGTCCGCTCATTTCATTGTTGTAGGATTGACTCCCGAAGCCTTCTTCATCGGTTCCTTTTGTTTTCTGGAGTTCGACTCAATGAAGTCTTACTGATTAACCCTATCCGAAATCCTTCACCTCTGTGGCTCTCATCATTAGTATCAGAGTCGAAAGGCTCTTGGTAAGCTCTGTATCGTTACTTTTTTTTTCCCCTTTTACGCTTCATATTTGTTTGCTTCCGTTTTGTCTCTTGTTTCTTTTGTTCACGTTAGCTGCTAGTTCGATCGCTCCTAGGTTGATAAAGTTATTTTTATAAAATGAAAAGCTATAAAGAGTCTCATTGTTTAAGTTTTGTTCTTGCGCAACCGTTTGTGTTCTTCTGTTTTTGAAGCTTTGATATGTTTGGTTGTTAGATCTATTGTTTAAGTCTTTCTTGTCTTATTGGGATCTTTCTTGTGCGGCGCCTAGGGTTAGACGAGTATAAGCTATTTTTTCCTTATTCACATATGCTTGCATTTCATATAGAAGATATTAAAATCTTTCCTTATTTGAAAATTTTGACTAAAGCAAGATTTTCTTAAACACTTAGCTTATTTTTTGTTTGTTTTTGCAGGAACCCGAGATGGCCGAGGGAGCAGAAATCCTCGTGAACCAACTGATCGCCCTCACGGATGTTCTCATCAACATTTGGAATCAGATCGCCATGATGAATGATCGCATAGTCCATCTGGAGCAACCACCCCAACCACAATCGGCCATGTCCGCATCTTCCACGACCTAGCTAGCTTCTAACAGAGGTTTTTCTGAGAATTCAAAACCATTACCGTGCATTTACCACAGTCATCAAGAAAAACTTTCCGTTCAAATGAGACCAAAATCCAAGAAGAGGCATTTCAGCGGCTCAAGATAGCCTTACCCAAGCCCCAATATTATTTTCACTGAATTTTGACTTAATGATTGAATTTGAGTGGGATGCATCAGAATTAGGGTTTGGGGATGTACTTACATAAGGAGGTAGACTCGTGGCTTACTTTAGTGAGAAACTGAGCGAAGCAACGCCCAACTACCCGACGTATGACAAGGAGCTCTACACCTTAGTACGTTCTCTGGAAACGTGGTAGCATTACCTATTGTCCAATGAATTTGTTAATCACACTGACCAAGAAACGTAGAAGCATATGAAGGGACAAACTAATCTCAAGAAGAGATATGCCCGATGGCTCAAGTTTGTCGAGAGATTCCCATACGTGATCAAGTATATGAAAGGCAAAGACAATGTGGTCATGAACGTCCTGTTAAAGCGATATGCCTTAATCTTTACCATTGAAGCTAGGGTATTGGGTTTTGAGTCCATATAATCACAATATGCTAATGACGCAGATTTTAAGGAGACATTCGAAGGATGCGGGTCAAGGAGATTTTGGCGACTTTTATCATCATAAAGGGTTCATTTTCAAGAAGCGTCGACTGTGTATTACACAAGTTCCCATCCAAGAACTATTATTCATCGATACACAAAGAGGATGACTCGTGAGATATTTTGGCATCAAGAAAACATTGAGCATTCTTAAAGATCACTTCTTCTGGCCACACATGAAACGGCTCCTCGTCCGACATTGTAGGAGGTGTCTCGCATGCCTAAAGGCTAAATTCAGGTCACATCCTCAGGGTCTTTACATGCTTCTACCCATACCTAACGCCCTTTGGGTATATCAAAATAAAACATAGCATAAGAACTTTTTGTATGTCAATAACAGTATAAAAACTAATAATTTTACAAATATGCGTAGTAGAAAACTATAACTAAAATACAAAAGGGAAAATAATCCTAGGAATAAAGTCCATAACCAAAATCCAAAACTGAATCTGAATTGATCCAACTAAACTATTTAGAATTTGAATGTATTCAAATAATCGAATGGTTTTTGATTACAAGTTATTTCCGGTTCAATTATTAACCAAATCCGAACCAAACCTCAAATATAACCGAAGTCATATGGCATAGAATCCATACCCGAACTGGAACTAATCCAAACAAACCATCTAGACTAAAAACTAGTTATAAACATGTATTTTGGGTGGAATAACCGATCTAAAACTGAATTTGTTTATAATATGTAACTCCAAAACTGAACTGAAGCCAAACCAGTTATGAAATGAATCTAAGCTGAATCTGAATAATAACTGAATGGACCTTATACCTTAAAACAGAAAAAGTAAAATCTGAAATAACCAAACTAATAACCCATCGATCCCCCGAACACCCATGCCTAGGGGATAAGGGAGAGTTTGTACCTAAATAATTAGAGATGAAATATCATGATTACCAACACGATCGTAATGTATTTCAGTACAACAACATGTGTCTGCCATCTCTCAGAAGTTGTCATGGAGTTCAATATCAGTTTAGATCAAAATAAAGGATGGCATAATACTTTTTGTATGTCAATGATAGAAACTTATGTCTACACCAATGTATGCCATCTCCTAGAAAATGTCATGAAGTTCAACAAATGTTAAGATCAAAATAAAGGATATCATAAGAACATTTTCTATATAAATAACAAAAACATTTTTCTAAACTAATGTACTAACAAAATCACACCCTCACTTTTGTCAAGGTCTTGTAGAAGGTCGTTTGCTTTTCTTTAACTATCTTTGTAAGCTTTTAACATTTTCTTTCGAGTCGAGGCTTATAAGTTTACATTTCAAAAAATAGATTAGTTCAAAATATTGAATAGTGGAGTTCATACAATACATATGTTTCTTAGGATAAATATAAGAAAAAATAAACATTTTTCAGCCACAAGGATCAAATATTTGAACAAAAATCCAATCACATTTCCTGCCCACTAACAAAACCTTCCTGAATACAACGATATGTGTATGCAATCTCCCAGAAGTTTTCTAAAGTTCAACAAATGTTTATATCAAAATAAAGGATA
This sequence comes from Lepidium sativum, assembly GCA_023374145.1. Lineage (NCBI taxonomy): Eukaryota > Viridiplantae > Streptophyta > Magnoliopsida > Brassicales > Brassicaceae > Lepidium > Lepidium sativum. Next base: position 16,918 of record JAKUCM010001087.1, on the reverse strand, counting down.
GCATAAAAACATTTTATATGTCAAAAACAGAAAACTCTTCTTTCGGCACTAGTGTACTAACAATATCATGCCCTCACCTTTGCCAAATTCTTACAGAAGGTCGTTTGATCTTCTTTAATTATCTCTATAAACTTTTACTCATGTTTTTTTGAGGGTAGGCTTATAAGTCTACAAAAAAGATCTGTTAAGAAAATAGATTAGTGAAAAATACTAAATAGTAGAGGTTATATGATTCATATGTTGCACAACAAAGATACAAAACAAAATAAACATGTTTAAGTCACAAAGATCAAATATTAAAACAAAAAAAGCAATCCCATTTCCTACGCACTAAAAAAACCTTCCTCGGTACAAGGACTTATGTTTGCCATCTCCGAGATGTTTTAATCAAAATAAAGGATAACATAAGAATTTTTCTATGTCAACAACGGAGTAAAAACTATAGCCTTATCAATATGAATAATAGTAAACTATAACTAATATACAAAGGGGACAATAGTCCTGGGGAATAAAGTCCATAACCGGATCAAACCCCGAATATGAACTGATCTAACCAAACCATTTAAACTTTGGGTGTATCCAAATAAATGAATGGTTTTTGATTACAAGTAATTTTGGGTTTAGTTATTACCAAACCTGAAATATAACCGAATTCATATGGCATAGAATCAATACCCGAACTTGAACTAATCCAACATAAAAATTTAGACTAAAAACTAGTTATAAACATGTATTTTGGGTGAAATAACCGATTTGAAACCGAATATATTGATATCATAGAACCACAAAACTGAACCAAACTCAAACAAAATCTGAATCGAATCCAAACTCAAACCGAATATGAACAAAATCTTAATAATAACCAAATGGACCTTACAGTTTAAAACCAAAAAAATGAAATATGAAATAACCAAACTGATAACTAATCGGTCCCTTGAACGCCCATTTCTAAGGATATGGGAGAGTTTTTAATTGAATGAATAGAGATGCAACATCACAACTACCAACATGATCATAATATATTTAAGTACAAGGACTTGTGTCTGCAATCTCCGAGAAGTTGTCCTCAAGTTCAAAAGATGTTTAGATCAAAATAAAGGATAGCTTAAGAATTTTTTCTATGTCAATAACATAAACTTCTTTTTTTCTACACTAATGTACTAATAAAATCCTGCCCTCATCTTTGCCAAAGTCCTGCAGAAACTTGTTTGCTTTGAAGGTCAAAAAATATATCAGTGAAAAAATACATAACAATTTAGTTCATATGATACATATTTTGTATACCAAAGATACAAGAAAGAATAAACTTGTTTTAGTCACAAAGATCAAATATTAAAATAAAAATCCATTTCATTTCCACCCATTGAAAAAACCTTCCTCACTACAAGAACCTATGTTTGCCATTTTCCAGAATTTGTCATGAAGTTCAACAGATGTTTAGATCAAAAGAAAGGATAACATAAGAACCTTTTCTATGTCAATAACAAAAACTTGTTCTTTATACACTAATATAAAATCATGCCCTCACCTTTTCCAATGTATTGTAGAAGGTCGTTTGCTCTTCTTTTATTATCTCTATAAACTTTTTCACATTTTCTTTCGAGTCGATGCTTATAAATCTGAAAGTCAAAAAACCAATCAATGAAAATACATAATAGTATAGTTCATATGGTACATATGTTGCATAGCAAAGGTACAAGACAAAATAAACATGTTTCAGCCACAAAGATCAAATACTAAAACAAAAATCCAGTCTCATTTCATACCCACTGAAAAACCTTCCTCAGCTTTCAGGATCTCCTTTCCATAACGAACTGCTCGGCGAAGAATGCGTATCAAAACCTACTCACGAGCCTCATTACCTACAAGAGAGATAATAACTTATTTTCTTTACTTTAGTGAAAAATAAACGTAGGAGAAAACTCAAACAAATGATCTCTTCTCAAAATTTTGCTAGGCACTATGCATTCGCTCGGCTACCGCCTAGCGGGTTATTAAGAAAGCAGATATAAATAGGGGAGTACTCGGAGACTAGTTTTAAGATATATATATATATATATGTTTAGTCTCATATATTATATATTTTATACTCAATCTAATAATATTAAGTTACTGTAGTGATTTAATGAATTTATATGACTCATGTATTGCTAGTTTGAGACCGATTAAACGTTCTAAGATATTGTATTTTAGAATAAAATCACTATAAACAGTTTGCTAGTCTCTCTCTTTTCCTCCATAAAATTTGACTTATATAAATTTGATAAAGTTGTTTTATTTTTATTAGATATTTAGTAATTTTAAAAATATATAATATTAGTTATACTTGACATAAATTATTCGTATATAAATCTGATTAGGAGGAGATTATTCGGATTACGCAGAGATTAAACGAATAGCCGATTTTAACAACTATATAGATATTAATCAACTCGGTTGGTCATTACCTAGTGCCTATATAGAGGATTACTCAGATACACGGACGATTTTTTTGAAAAGAGCAAATGATTACTTAGTCGCTTGTCAAATAATATTTGTTATATAACAAAAAAACAGAAAAGCCTTAGCGGGACGAGAACCATAAGCAATAGCGAATGCCAAAGTTTTGTCGACATTCCAAAATATTGCCTCACTTTAGTGGCCTAAGGACCACTTCTGTTGGTCAAAAAACTCTTTTGAATTTCTAAACAATGACATAATAATAATTATGGTTAGAATTTAATTTTTATTTAAATTTAATTTATCTTAAAATGCAATATTCAATTAAAAATGACAAGTGACATGAAATGTTTAAGAAACATTTTTAAATTCTTTTGTTGAGAGAAACATTTCTTCTCTCTTTTGTATTTTTATCACTTTATTTTATTTATTTTAATAATGCTAATAACCTCCACCATTTGGAAATGTGTATTTTTTTTGTATGCTATCATAAAAAGCCTAACAACTAAATAGAAACAGATATTTGCCTCTCCACTTCCTCCTCCTTTTTCTCCTCCACCCTCACGTCCACCTACACCTCCACTTCCATCTCTAGATCCAGTTCCAGCTCCACCTCTCTATTTTTTTTATTCTCTTTTCTTTCATTCAATTTCCTTGGAGGATCTATGTTTCAAGTAATATCTAACCAATTGAAAATGTGATTGTTGAGTTTTACTTTGCTGAATCACTCTGTTTTGCTCTGTTCTTTGGTGAAGAATGATTAGATCAATACAGTGGAAAGCTGTAATCGATTTGATGTCAAGGAGTTGACATTGTGTGATGACACAGAAGATAGAAGGAGGTGATAAGAGAGTAACAGAACAAGAAAGACAACAGATTTAACGAGTTCGATGAGGCTTAAACCTCACCTACGTCTCGCCGGAATGTCACCGGAATCCACTAACTTCAATGAGTGTAAATACAAGATCAACCCACAATCCCCTTTACAGAAAGATATACCTATGGTCTTGTGTTTCCCTTTACACCTTTTTGTCTATGTTAAAGCTTACACTTTTCTCTCTTGTTTCACACACTTATGTTGAACTCGGCTGTCTTCAAATGTATATTGAACAACCTACACAATGAGTGTTCGTTCTTCAGTTTTGTTTTCTTCTTGTGTGTCAGAACAAAAGCTGCTCCTTTGACCTCTTTTTGCAGTCCTTATGCACTTCAATACCCTGAGCCAACAACCTCTAAGACAAGAAGATCATTGACCAAGTACAATGCATAATGAATGCTGTTTGGAAGCTTCTTTTGCTGCGCCAACACATCATTTCAAGTGGTTCTCTTTAATCTTCAATACTAACTCTAACAAAACTCCACCTAGTAAAGAAGATTAAGAACCACTCGAACACACTTAGAGAAAGAACGCCACTCTCTGAGAAACAAGAAACACTTTAACTTGAACGTTAGCCTTGATTCCATTCCGGATTCCACATGCAGTTACTCCCCTTTAACATTTAGCAAGTTCAAAGCAGACTTAAACTTGCTAGTGGGGACAATCTTGGTGAACACATCAGCTGGATTAGTAAGGGTAGATACTTTCACAATTTCAACATCACCATCTGCTATTACTTCTCGAATGTAGTGATACTTTACTTGAATGTGCTTAGTCCTTTCATGAAAGACATTGTTCTTTGATAGGGCAATTGCACTTTGTGAATCACAGTAAATTTCCACTGTTTTCTGATCATAACCAAACTCTGTCAACAGACCTTTAAGCCATACTGCTTCTTTCACTGCATCACACAGAGAAATATATTCGGCTTCAGTGGTAGAAAGTGCAACCACTTTCTGTAAACTGGATTTCCAGCTGATAGTGTTGCCTCCAAGAGTAAACACCATGCCACTTATAGACCTTCTCCTGTCTGGATCTGCAGCATAATCAGAATCGCAGAATCCTTTCAAGATGAACTCTGATCCTTTTTCATAGCAGAGCTTGGTGTCTAGTGAGCCTTTGATGTATCTCAATATCCACTTGACACCCAATCAGTGTTCCTTGATAGGTTTGCTCATAAATCTGCTCACTATACCCACTGGATAAGCTAAGTCTGGCCTTGTACCAATCATAGAGTACATTATGCTTCCTACAACATTTGAGTAAGGCACAGTCTGCATAAATGATTCATCACCTCTCAGTTGTTCATCTGTACCTGCTGAGATTTTTAGGTGTGATCCATATGGAGTTGTGACAAACTTCGCTTGACTCATCTGATATAATTTAAGAACCTTTTTCAAATAATCTTCCTGTGACAATCTCAGAATACCTTTCATTCTGTCTCTGATTATTTCCATTCCCAGAATCCTTTTGGCTGGACCTAAATCCTTCATTTCGAACTTTGCACTGATTTTCCTCTTAAGCTCATAAACATCTTTCTTATTCTTGGCTGTAACTAACATATCGTCCACATAGAGAAGAAGATACATCACAGAGTTATCTTCAAGAATTCTGGTGTATGCACAACTATCCCTCTTACTTCTTTTAAAGCCAATCTCCTTCATGTAACTATCAAATTTTTCATTCCACTTCCTTGGTGATTGTTTAAGACCATAGAGTGATTTATTGAGTAGACATACACTGATATTGGATCATAGTCTTTCTCAAAACCTTCTGGCACTTCCATGTAGAGTTTCTCATCTAATTCTCCATGAAGAAATGCTGTCTTGACATCTAGCTGCTCAAGTTCCAGGTCTTCTTCTACAACTACAGCCAACAGCAATCTTATGGATACATGTCTGACCACCGGTGCAAAAATATCTGAATAATCTATTCCTTCTCTTTGCGAATAACCCTTAGCAACGAGTCGAGCTTTGAACCGCGGTTTTTCAACGTCTGGAATCTCAGGCTTAAGTCTGAAAATCCATCTGCAACCTATCACTCTTTGTCCTTTAGGTCTAGGAACAACAATCCAAGTATGATTTTTGAGAAGGGATTCCATTTCTTCTGACATCCCCTGTTTCCAGTATTTCCAATCTTTGTTTCTAACAGCATCTTGATAATTTGCAGGTTCTGGATCTTCACCTTCTAATGTGGTGATTAAGGCTTCCGAATGGAAATCACTGACCATTAGAGACTCACCAATCTACCCTTCGTCATCATATCTTCTTGGAGGCCTAACTTCTCTTCTTATTCTATCCCTGGCCAAATAATAACTCCTTGGAGTTTCAGGGATTGCTCCTTCTGAGACTTCCTGATCAATCACATCTATATTTGATTCTGTAGTCTGTGATATCATTCCATCTTCATTATCTCCACCTGACAGAGTATCATTAGATGTTACAGGTTCATAGTCCAAGAATGAGTTTGATGGCTCTTCTTGATCATTAACATCTGCATGATCTCTCTTTATAACTTCTCTGTATACCACATTTTCTTGAAAAACCACATTTCTACTGATGACACATTTCCTATCTTCCATCAACCACAGCTTGTATCCTTTTACACCTGAAGGATATCCTATAAGAACTCCTCTCTTTGCTCTTGATGTCAGCTTACCTTCATCTGAGTGTACAAAAGATAAACAGCTGTACCTTCTTAGGTAACTATACACAGGAGATTTTCTGGACCATTTCTTATCAGGTGTTTCAGAGTTGATTGCTGAAGATGGAGTCTTGTTTATCAAGACAACAGCCGTGTGTGTAGCCTCTGCCCAAAACGTTCTTGGCAGACCAGAATCACTTAGTAAACTTCGAACTTTCTTGAGGATAGTTCTGTTCATTCTCTCTGCAATGCCGTTTTGTTGAGGCGTGTACGCACACGTTCTATGCCTTGTGATCCCTTTATCTTTACAGAATTGATTGAATTTCTGGTTACAAAACTCAAGACCGTTATCAGTTCTTAAGAACTTGATCCTTCTTTCTGTTTGATTCTCCACCAGAACACTCCATTCAACAAAGGCTTCAAACGCTTCATCTTTGTGTTTAAGAAAATAAACCCAAGTCTTTCTCGAATAGTCATCAATGAATGTAACAAAGTATTGACAGTTGCTCAATGATAATGGAACAGAGGGGGCTCCCCATAAGTCTGAGTGAATGTAGTCAAGCTTGTCTTTGGTATTATGACTTGCTAGGCTGAAGCTAACTTTCTTGATCCTTCCATTTAAACAATCTTCACACAGCTCCAAGTTTGTTATTTTCTTTCTGTCAAGAACTCCTTTCTTTACCAACAGTAACATGTTCTTCATACTCATGTGGCCTAACCTTTTATGCCACAAAGTTGTCTCATTAAGCGTGCTCACTGCTGCTTGAGCTTCACTGTGTTCCAATGTCCATTGCAACAAGTACAGAGTCTCAAACCTTTTTCCTTGTAGCAACATCTGATCTCCAACATTAATACTTAATAACCCATTATCTGCCTCGAAACGGTATCCAGCTTTCTCAAACGTTCCCAGGGAAAGAAGATTCCGGTCCATATCAGGAATGTATCTCACATCTGTGAGTATCACACTTAAGCCATCAGTATTCTTGATTTTAATCTCTCCAATACCTTGGACTTTAGATGTAGTTTTATTTCCATTCTGACAGATCCCATTACATCTTCATTCAGACTGCAGAACCATTCCTTCTTGTGAGTCATGTGATAACTACATCCAGTATCCATAATCCACTCTCCAGTGAGATTTACATCTGTTGAGGAGAGAGCCTCAGATACATATAGACCACAAGTTTCTACTAAATTTCCTTTCCCAGTAGATGATTCTGTCTTATAACTTCCCTGATCCTTTTGTTTGAACTGAAACTTGTTTCTGTTTGGACATGCGACTTTGAAGTGTCCTTCTTCACCACACGTCCAACACACCTTCCTGCTTTTAGACTTAGATCGAGATCTATTTATCTTCTGTGTCTTGTCTCTATCTTTGTTTCTCGATCTTGATTCTCCTTTATCTTTGACATACAATGCTTCAGATTGAGCCTTTGAAGTCTTTGTATGAGATCCGAACTCAAGATCTTTGGAGTATATGGCAGCAACCACTTCATCAAAAGTGAGTATAGTTCTACCAGTTCCATACTTTATAGTATCTCTTAACTGATCAAACTGCCTAGGTAGAGACATCAATAGTAAAATTGTTTGATCTTCATCAGACACACTTACTTTGGTGCTTTCAAGATCGGCTATGATTCTTAGAAAATCATCAATATTGCTTTCTATTGATTGACCTTCTGACATCTTGAAGCTATATAATTTTTGCTTCAAATAGATTCGATTTGGTAGAGCTTTGGACATATACATCTTGTCGAGAGCTTCAAGCATTGAAGCTGCAGTCTTTTCTTTGATTATTTTCCGTAGAACCTGATCAGAGACACTAAGCACTATTGTGCTTCTAGCTTTCTTTCTCTTTTCTTCCAAAGCTTCTTCTTTTTCATCTTTCATAACTGATTTTGATCCTTCTGTAATAGTATCTTTCTTGATTATTGTAGTCTCTTTCAAAGCCGCACTTAACCCAATCATGTCCAAATGAGCCATCAGTTTTTCTTTCCATAAAACATAGTCTCCATGTCCATCGAACTTCTCCATCTCCACCCTTGATACAGACATATTCCCACGATCTTGATCTTCTTTACCGAGTCAGCAACACCGAACGTGGCTCTGATACCAATCTGTTGAGTTTTACTTTGCTGAATCACTCTGTTTTGCTCTGTTCTTTGGTGAAGAATGATTAGATCAATACAGTGGAAAGCTGTAATCGATTTGATGTCAAGGAGTTGACATTGTGTGATGACACAGAAGATAGAAGGAGGTGATAAGAGAGTAACAGAACAAGAAAGACAACAGATTTAACGAGTTCGATGAGGCTTAAACCTCACCTACGTCTCGCCGGAATGTCACCGGAATCCACTAACTTCAATGAGTGTAAATACAAGATCAACCCACAATCCCCTTTACAGAAAGATATACCTATGGTCTTGTGTTTCCCTTTACACCTTTTTGTCTATGTTAAAGCTTACACTTTTCTCTCTTGTTTCACACACTTATGTTGAACTCGGCTGTCTTCAAATGTATATTGAACAACCTACACAATGAGTGTTCTTTCTTCAGTTTTGTTTTCTTCTTGTGTGTCAGAACAAAAGCTGCTCCTTTGACCTCCTTTTGCAGTCCTTATGCACTTCAATACCCTGAGCCAACAACCTCTAAGACAAGAAGATCATTGACCAAGTACAATGCATAATGAATGCTGTTTGGAAGCTTCTTTTGCTGCGCCAACACATCATTTCAAGTGGTTCTCTTTAATCTTCAATACTAACTCTAACAGTGATCAATGCTTACACTCCTTTTGAGGGGTTTTGCCACCTGACCGTCTCTACCAAAAACGTATGTCTTGATTTGGCAGCTGATGCTATTTTCAGCAACTCTAAGAGACCATGGTCATTTGTAACGACAATTATTCCTTTCGCAAACACGAAAAGCTACCAATTTTACCATCAACTAAGATTTTGATGGGCTAGTTTGGGCTGGCTAAGCCCAGATAGGTTTATACACATCACATTTTAATTAGGCTCATTAAGGCCTTGATACGTGTAAGCTTTGATAGAGAATAGAGTAAAAGATATATGAAATTGAGATCTTCCCATGCTCAGAGACCAGCCTTTGCTTAAGAATTCTTGTGACATGGCTGACGTAAAACATCTTTTACATGGGAATCGAACTGAAACCATAACATTTATGCTTAACACTAGACTGGTGCTGTTATTTAAGTAGTCCAAAAGAAGAAGAGAGATAATCAAATCTACACAATTCACGCATAGAGAGATCTTAGTGTTAAACTTACACTTCACATGAACACTTGCACACTTCTTGTAATAAAAAAAAACAAACAACCAAACCAAATACTAACTAAAAGACCTTCATTACACAAACCAGTTTGAGGTTCTTTCATTGACCAGCTTTAAACGGTACCTTAGTTCTAGTTGTTGCTAACCAATCAACATGAAATGACCTAAA
>JAKUCM010001087.1:0-5000 GCA_023374145.1 Lepidium sativum | reverse complement strand
TTTGTCTAAATTTCGGAGTAAACGGCCTTCTAGATGCGGTATTTCTTTAGTGATCCTTTCAGGACCTTGGGTTGTCACATGCGTCTGAATTTCATATTTCCGTATGTGGAAAGAAGTATAAATATCACCATATACTAGACACTCACTAATGAGTACCGCATCTTCAAAATTGTATCCTTCCCATGGCATATAAGCCACTAATATATTTTTCCCCAAAGCGAGTTCCCCACCAACTGTAGCAGCACCATCCGCTAAAATTTGTCCCTTTTTAATGCATTTACCCCGCCGAACCTGAGGTTTTTGATGCATACAAGTATTTTTGTTTGAGCGTTGATACATAATTAATGGAATGCTTAGAGTATCCCCATTGCCCGAAAAAATGATCTTCTCAGTGTCAGTATAAAGGATTTTTCCCTCGTGTTCGGCTATAGCGGGAACCCCTGAATCTAAAGCCACTTGGCGCTCCAACCCAGTTCCAACAATGCACTTTTCGGACCGAGAAAGTGGAACTGCTTGACGTTGCATATTAGAACTCATTAAAGCTCGATTCGCATCATTATGTTCGATAAAAGGAATTAGGGAAGCTCCAATGGAAAAATATTGGAAAGGAAAAATGCTTCGAAGATGAACCTCTTCCCATGCGATAGTCAAAAATTCTTGGCGGTATCGAGCTGGAACAGCCTGTTCTTCTTGAATGCCCCGATTAAGAGCCAAAGAATTTCCTGCCGCTATCATATAATATTCATCTTGACTTGGTGATAAAAAAAGCATCCGTATCCGTGCTTTTTTTGATTTCTCAAAGAGTTCATAAAATGGACTTTCTAATGACCCCCAATCACCAATCCTGGCATGAATTGATAAAGATCCAATAAGTCCAACATTGATTCCTTCAGACGTGTCAATCGGACAAATACGCCCATAGTGACTAGGATGGATATCTCGTATCCGAAAATTAGCAGTTCGCCCTGTTAATCCGCCAGGGCCCAAATAACTCAATTTTCTCCCATGAACGATTTGTGTCAATGGATTAGTTCGATCCAAAACTTGCGATAATGGGTGTAATCCGAAAAAGGATTCATAAGTAGTTGTTAACGGGGTTGAAGTTACCAAATTCTGAGGAGTAGGTATCAATTTATGCCTAATTGCTCCGGATATAGTTCCCTTAACTACATTTTCTAAACGAGCCAGAGCCAACCCGAGCTGGTCTTGTAAAAGATCCGCTACAGAGCGAATCCGTTTATTTTTCAAATGATTCATATCATCAAGTGTACCCATTCCAAATTTCATCCCAATCAAATGATCGGCAGCTGCTAATATATCTCGTGGTAACAAAAATATATTGTTCTGAGGTATATTAAGATTCAGTCTCCAATTAATATTTCGGCGACCAATCCTTCCTAATTCACACCTTTGGTGAAAGAATTTTTTTTGTAATTCCTTACATAAGGATTCAGAAAATATTGGATCCCCACCTACACAAGAAAATTGTTGATAAAACTCCAAAATAGCATTTTCTTTTGACCCAATTTTTTTTTTCTCCTTATCGGTCAAGAAAGATAAGAAAATTTCAGGGTAGCAAACATTCTCTAGAATTTCTCTTAGATTCGAACCCATAGCTGATGATAGAACTAGAATAGATATTTTCTGTTTCCTACTCACACGAGCCCATATTCTTGCTTTTTTATCAATCTCTAATTCTAACCTGCCTCCCCAATCTGATATTATGGTGCCGGTATAGACCGAAATCCCGTTATGATCCAATTCTGACTGGTAATAGATACCAGGACTTTGCAATATTTGATTGATCACAATTCTGTATATTCCGTTTACTATAGAAGTTCCAAGGGAATTCATTAAAGGAATGTTTCCAATAAAAATTCTTTGTTCTTGCATATTCCTACTGGTTTTCCAAATTAATCCCGCGGATACATATAATTCAGAAGAATATGTAAGTGATTCATAGACAGCATCTCGTTCTTTTATCAGAGGTTCTACCAATTGATATGTTTCCACAAATAATTGAAATTCAATTTCGTGATCTATATCTTCAATTTTTGGAAACTTAGAAAGTTCTTCTATTAAACCCTGATCAATAAACCGATAAAACCCTTCAAATTGTATCTGATTAAATCCGGGTATTGTCGATGTTCCCTCTTTTCCATCCCCGAGCATCTTTTTTGAATTTCCCATTTATCCGTTTATTGAAAAAATCCCATCTCTCATTCTTCACCGAATCATATTCGATCTAGCAATAATGGAATTTCTATTCTGTTTACTGAATCACATGAAATTTTATCCAACTCCAAGATATATGGAATGTATGAAAGACGTATGAACGGAGACTAGATTCAATTGGAATTTTTTATAAGAAAGAGATCCAAATGGAACAGAATTGAGAAATACCGCTGGAACTTATGGAGTTTTGTAAAGACTAGAAAAAAAAAGTAATTTCATTTTCACCTATGATATTACATATTCAAATTCGATTGCATACCATAAAAAAATGTATTCATGATTGGATCTATTCGAGCAGATAAACATATAATAAATAGAAAACTTTTTTTTATTTATAAATTTTTTTTATTATTAAAATAAAAAAAGAATGCACAGATATATATGTCTCTTTTTCTTCTTTTATTCTGGTACAGTTCTATTTGGGACAGCGCATGCTGTGCTCTATCAAAAATTAAATTTTCTCTTCAATGTATTCAATGAAAAATTGAAATATAAAAATTTATTCAGAATTACTCCTCAAAAGCACCCCTAAAGAGATAAAATACCCCATTATAGAGCTATAGCTCTATAACACAACGTAACGTATGTTCTGATTCTGGGGTTTACATATACTCATCATTACTGTTATAATTGAAATTGAAGAAGATTTCTTTTTTATTGAAAAAACTCAATATAGATTAGTTAGAAATCCATTTCTAATGATTTTCTTAATATTATTAGAAATAAAAAACTGTAGATTTGAATTTTAATTCAAAAATGGTCCTGAATTTACAGTCAATAGTTAATGGTTCCGGTTTGTACTGGATTCTCTGTTTTGTGACTGAAAATCTATATATTTTTTTCGGAGTTGAAAAAAAAAAAGATAAAATTTGAATCTAGTTTCTATCGTTTTGGCGGCATGGCCGAGTGGTAAGGCGGGGGACTGCAAATCCTTTTTCCCCAGTTCAAATCCGGGTGCCGCCTCAACAACAGACTTGAAATCCCCTATTATAACAAATATAACAAACGTAGGAAAAGACTCTTGATACTTTTTGTGATTCTAAGCCCCTGGCTCTCGAGGTTCTATATCTCTAACCTAAAGTTTTGCCTATCAGATTCAACGAAAACTTAAAGTAGTGGAGGGAAATCCGTAAATCTTTACTTGCCACACTACTAAATTAGTTCCACTTACTGAGTCTTCAATTAGATTGGATAGCCAGAGAGGGAATTAAATTAATAGTTTTGGAAAGGACCCAAGATACTTTAGATACAGACTCATGAAAGTTTCGGAATGCGCAGACATTCAATCAATATTAGATTAGATGAAGAATTGCCGTTCATTTTACTTCCAAAAATAAAAAACGAAAAAAGAAAGAAAAAGTATTATTCTTTCTAGATGTGAGTCAGATTCCTTGGATACTTCGAAAAGTGTTCGTTTGCTTGTGTTTACATCTTGTCGATTCTACTAGAAATTCTATAATTAAGAATAACTCATTATAAGATAAGTGGATTTTTTGGAGTAGTTCATCAATGGTGACCAAATACCTCTCCCTTTTTTGACTCTGCACCAGTGATTTCACTATTATTAGTGAACAATAATGGAATAGTTTCTTCATAGAAATAGGGGACAGAATTCACATGGATATAGTAAGTCTCGCATGGGCTGCTTTAATGGTAGTTTTTACATTTTCCCTCTCTCTCGTAGTGTGGGGAAGAAGTGGACTCTAGTGGACTCTAGAAGTACTCTTAATTGCGGTAATAATCAAACTCTATCAACCTGTATCAATTGTTTTAGTTTTCTAGACCGTTCGGCAATTTTTTTTGGATTTAGGTTTTATTGACTCATTTTCTATTTTTATATCAGGGTTTACACGGTTAACCATTCATGGGGTAACCCCCTTTCGAAATTTGACGAAGTTTCCATCGAATTGGGATTATCTGTATTAAATGGATCAAACAAACAAATGAAATTGAGAAAGTATGTACATCCATTTCATATTCTATTTCATTTATATTGACGTTTCTAAAGAAAAATAGAGATATAGGTGGATTCCTTTATATTAAGATATTTCACTTGTATCTTTATACATTACAATAACCATAATGGCTAGTTATGGTAGAAAGAGATCTCTTTCTACCATACTAGCGGGCCCTTAGGATACTACTACTACTGAGTCTAAGGCATTCCTTTCATTTAAGACGAGAAATTTAAATCCTTTTTTTTTTCATTGATAGTAAAATTGTATTCAAATTAATCATTTTGACTAACCGTTTTGACGTAAATTATAAGCAAAAAAGCAGTAGGAACGAGAATGAAGAGTGCAGTAGCAATAAATGCAAGAATATTTACTTCCATAATTTAATCGTTTATTATTATTTTTTTAATATCTCGGGATTTAATCCCATAGAGATGAGAAATCTTTCGCTTGTAAACTCACTCAGATGAATTAGATTTCGATGATATCGAATGAAATAAATATCATGAATAACAATATCGGAGCTATAAAATCGATTCATCGTCAAGAATTTAATAGTATAACATAGGAAGATCTTTTATCCACACCGAATACATAATGAGATTCTTGATTCAATCAAAAAATATTTATTTATGATTATTTTTCCCCGCTTTCTTTTCTACAACCTAGTACTTTACTTTCCTTGTACAATCATCTGATGAAGTATCATAAAAAAACCTTTTCTACTTCGATTGTTTACAAAAAGAGTTTCTAAAGAACCTTGAATAAACAATAGAAATAAAATAGAGAAAACAAGTACGAAGTTCACTT
>JAKUCM010001086.1:0-54005 GCA_023374145.1 Lepidium sativum | reverse complement strand
CATTTACCCGGAGAACTCACATGCAAGAAGCTGATTTCATGGTTGACGCCACTGCGAAGTGTTTTCTCCAGATATGAGTTCATAAGCACAACAAGAACGAAAGAGAAAGTAGAAGAAGAGAATGAGAGAGAAATAGATAAGAAGAAGAGAAGAAATAGTTTCTGAAATGAAACGAGAAACAATTGGATTTCTTTTACATAAATGAGTTGTAGTCAAATTAAGGGCACATAAGTCATTTTACTCATACACTCAGTTAGTTATGACATATTTGAGGAGAAAAACCAAGCATGGGTAGATTTGAACATTTGAAGTTTATGAATGGCATATTTGACGATTTTCTCTTTCTTTAATTAGGTATATAATATACCGTATACATATAGGGGTCCGTGTATTTTTGTACGGAAATGTTTGTAAATGTTTTTATGTCTTCATTCTATATATAAGATTGTATAATAGGAAAATTTATGCGAGACGACATCATGCTTTCCCATTCGTAGCCACAATCTCATTTTTTGTCTACTCCTGAAAATCTCATTATCAAAATCCTCGCTATGGTGGGTGATGAAGGTTTCAAAGAATTGGGACAAATCATTGCTTCATGTCGACTTGGTAGATGTTTGGATAACAACAAGGATCTTTAGAAGGTCCGCCTCTGTTGTTGATGGAGCTCAACCCCTGTTTAATAAATTATGGGTCTCTGTACCGTGTTTTGTTTGTTTGAAGGGTCTAAGCCTTTAACTCAACATCTCGTTATCTTGAGAGCCTTAAAGTTGTTGCTAAAGAGGGATATATTAAAGAAGGTGGAGATATGCTAGCTTCCGCAAATGAACTCACCTTTAGATGTCTTTCCCCTTACGTATTTTTGAACCAGCATCATGCGACTTTCATATGGCAACGGGAACACGCAAGAATTCATGGAGCAAGCTGTAACTATTGAACGTGCTGCATCTGTTGTTGCGCCAGTATTCAATACTATTATTACTATTGGCATTGTTAAGACACATACTTTCAGTGATTCATGGTGTTTCTTACATATTCTACAATGCGTTAGATTAGGTTATGAATGTTCATTTTGAATCCCATGCTTTATTGTTTTGTTTGGTGGCGTTCTAATGAATTTATTTCTATGTTTTAATTTGACAGAGTCAAAGTGTTTGGTCTGTATGTTATGTCCCAAAGTGGTCGTCTGTCTTAAAGACCATGTCCCTGTTGGTATGTTTGAGTCAATGTTTGTAGTCTGTAATATGGATGTCTGTATATATTTAGATGATGACCTCCACTTTTTTTTCTACATGTTATCGGAAATATTGTCCCATGTTCACCTTAATTACTACTATACTTAAAAGATACAAAACGCTATACATTTTTGTAAAAAGTGTAATTATTTTATTTTATTAACCAATTGAAAGGACTTATTACTTCCGTATCAATTGACATGATACAATATTGTTATTAATGTATAGTACATTTTATTTTTACTGAAATGCGGTACTGAAACTTGACAAAAATCATGACACATAATTTACGGTTCATTTAATTATCATCGGGGTTGAGCTTTGCAATATCAACCATGTCTCATGTTGTCATTATTGAGATGTAATTTTGGAACAATGGAAAACTCATGTTGTCTGCAATATCCATTAATTTATGAATCAATTTACTTTAATGTCTTCAAATTACAAGAAAAACATCTAAATATGGTATCCAATACTAAACTAATCTCGGTAGTCCTCAGTGAAGGAATCTTTGTAGATAACTGAGTCTTTTTGCTCTTTGGAAATAGAATCTTGTATTACATCCGCTAAATGACAAATATAATATCCTATGAAGACAAAAATTATTTCTCTGTTTTCACGCGTCACTGTTCATCGTCACCTTCGTTAAAGTGAATTGTTTAACAGTAAGGGAAGCCTTGTAAATAACTGAGTTTTTTTCTCAGTCTTCTTATGAAAGTTTTGGAACAAATCATTATCTTCGTAGCCGCATCGGGTATTGAAAATATAGGGAAAATATGTGGATATTGCCAGGTTGAAAGGGAATTAGACAATAACAGAAGCTAGAAGAGAGCCATGCAATAACTAAGTTAACATCATCGTACACGCCTTTACTAAACACTTTCTAAAGCAAAAGCTGTTGCTGACGAATTCTCCAGCTTGATTCAACGTATAGGTCCTTCAAAGATTCACAAGTATACCTCTATAGGTCGATACTTCAAAAAACCTGTATGTGGGTGGCATACGGGACAATATAAAATTGATAAATGATGCATCGAGTGTTTCAAATAATACCGAGCAACCATATTTTTGAATTTGTTTTAAGATATTACAATAACATCTATTTTAGTCATAACATCTTCTACCTCCTTATAAACCGTCTCCTCAAACCATTTGAATAAATGATCCTGCGCTTTCGAGGTAAGCAACACAAATATTACTTCTATTTCCAAACAATAAAAGATTAAATTATTATGAAGAATGAGGCTGTTTTTGCAACATTTTTTATTGTCTCGCATTTGAAAAACGGCCGGCCTGGATTATCCAGGGTTGTAGACATCAATCTCCTCGGCAGGCGGCCACACTCACGTCATTTTGGAATTTACCAAACACGAGATTGAGTAGTACTTACGTTTTTCTGTACATGTGAATAAATGAGCTGGAGTGAGATGAATATCTCTCCCTACGTTTTTTCATCGTATTTAACGACACCTTTTTTTTTGAAATTTAATATCAAGCATTTCTACGTTTTCCCAATTCTAATTTATTATACTTTTAAAAATTACTTACGTCTATCATTAACATCCACTATGTAGTTAACTACAACAGTACAATAGATGTGATATTTGTCAGTTTCTACAATAACTCATTTTTTTCTTTTCTTTTCACACTACAAGAAATATGGTCCAAAACCGACCACGGTATTGACCGCAAATACGCTGTCGGAAATTTTCGACAACTCCACAACCATAATTGACCGGAGTTTTAAAAATTAAAAAGGAGGTCAAAAACGGTGGGAACTTTCCGACCACTTCCTACGACTTGCCGTTTCCCACCGTTTTTGACCGTAAACCAGTGTAAAATAACCACGTTACGCACATGTACATGTCTTTGTTGCGGAAAAGCAAGTAGGTGAGGTGTATAATTAGGTGTACCCGTCAATAGCCGTCGGAAATGTGCACTATATATGATCGCCAATCTTCTTTCATTTTCACCATCTTCACTTAAAACACACAAAAAAACATAATGGCAAATATACGGTTTCGTGCATGGATGGATCAAGAAAGAAATGATCCAGAAACAGGATTACTTACGTACGAGTACGCAGAAGGACTAAAACAATTTATGGAATTCGCCGGAAATCAAAGGCTGACGCTAGAAACCGGTAAGATGTACTGCCCTTGTACAAAATGTCGTAATATGAGATTTATTACTGTGAAACAAGTATGGGTTCATCTATATAGTAGAGGTTTTATTCATGGCTATAAAGTATGGTACTGTCATGGGGAGGACGCATCTATGGTTAACTTTGCTAGTACAAGTGAACATAATGATGTTGGTTTAGGGGTGGAATCAAATGTTAATGAAATAGTTGAACCAATGGGTAATGTGGGTAGTAGTCGTGGACATAGCGAAGGTTGTTTGGGTGGTAGAGGAACTGTAGAGGTGGAGAACAATAGTGGGTTATTTCAAATGGTGAACGAATCGTTTAGAGAGAATATCCCAACATTCGAGGAGGGAAGGAATAGAGGTGAAGTACCTAACTTTGAAGCCCAAAGATTCTATGATATGTTGGAGGCAGCGAAGAAGCCATTATATAGTGGTTGTGACGACAACGTATCTCCATTATCAACTGCAACTGACTTGATGAATATCAAGACAGATTACAATTTAGCGGAGACATGCGTAGATGCCATAGCTAGTTTATTTAGGAGGAGTCTCCCACAAGATAATATTGCTCCTGGTTCTTACACCGAGGTACAGAAATTGGTTGCAGGCCTTGGATTGCCATATGAAATGATAGATGTTTGTATAGATAACTGTATGATTTATTGGAGGGCGGATTCAGATGCACTCCAATGTCGTTACTGTCGTAAACCTCGGTATGTAGGAAGTAGTGGTAAAGGACGGGTCCCATACAAGCAAATGTGGTATTTACCTCTAGCAGATAGGTTGAAGAGGTTATATCAGTCAGAACGTACAGCAGCTGCAATGAGATGGCATGGGGAGCATAATTCACATGGGGAGATCGCACACCCATCGGATGCTAAGGCGTGGAAACATTTTCAATCTAAATATCCCGATTTTGCTGGGGAAAATAGGAATGTATATCTCGGGTTAAGTACAGATGGGTTTAGTCCGTTTGGGAAACACGGGAGGCAATATTCAGTATGGCCAGTCATTGTTACACCCTATAATTTACCACCATCGCTGTGTATGAAGTCAGAGTTCTTTTTCTTAACAGTCCTTGTTCCTGGACCAGAGGCGCTTATCCTCACGACTCTGAAGACGAACTATATGTGAGAAAAGATGACGAGTTCACAGAATGGTTACAATTTTTTGTAAGTTATTTTAAATTATTATTTGTTTCGACCAGATTGTCAGTAATCTTACTATTATAAGTGACGAAATTATGTTAATTATAGGTTTTGAACGTTCCGCCTACAGAGCAATCATTTCCAACATGGTTACAAGAGTTCGTGATGGGTCCTTTATTAGTCGCTAATTCGTATCCAATGTACTGTACTCGCGGTTACGCATTCAAGATTCTTAGAAAAGGCATGAGAAGACCCACTTCAGATTACGGTGTTTCGTCGACGTCAGGGGATACAAAATACTACGGTGTGTTACGAGAGATTTTGGAAGTTCGATATCCTGGACTGCTAGACTTGAAGTGTATTGTTTTTTACTGCGACTGGTACGATCATACCGTTGGTACTGGTGTTATTGTAGATGAGTTTGGTGTCACGTCTATTAACACAAGAAGAAAGCTACAAAAGTTCGAACCTTTTGTGCTCGCATCACAGGCAGACCAAGTTTGCTATATCCCATACCCACAGAAATCAAATAGAAGAAACGGGTGGATAACCGTCGCATCCATACCCCCAGAGGAAAGCTCAACGGGGTTTTTGAAACTGAACCAATGCAGCAAAGTACAGCAGGGACAATTGGACCATTAGAGATTACACTCGGTATTGACCTATGTGTCGATATGACCCACCATGAAGATGCTATTGTCCATGATAATTCAGACGAAGAGATTGGAGAGTTTGGTCAGAATTACGACTCAAATGACAATTCTAGGTTAGATGACAACGAATCTGATACTGAGTAATTAAATATATTTGGGCACTCATTATTCCAACTGTTATGTATCCTTAAAATGTTCCGCAATAAAATACCATTTTGGTCGGGATGAAATCATATTACGTATACATAATGCGACCATTGCTAATTTGAAAAAAAAAAAAAAAAAAAAACTAGTGGTCGGAAATGGAAGGAACTCACCGACCACTACTGACCGAATAAGGAGGGAAGATTAAGCGGGAACCGTTCGTGAATCAGGTCATGAAATTTTCATAACCGACCACTACTGACCGGTTAAATTAAAAAATATAAAAAAAATAAGTGGTCGGAAGTTGTAGGAAATAACCGACCGTAACCGACCGGTTTAGGAGGGAAGAGGAAGCGTTATCGACACGCTGAAAACACGTGTCGATTATTTTTATTAACCGACCGTTACCGACCGGTTTTGATCGGTACACCTTTAAGACGACCATCGACGTCTTCTCCACTTCGTCTTCTCCACTTAATCGTTTCTTCTTCTGCGCAGGCGACTCCGACGGCGAGGCATCCCGGTGGCCGGCGATCTACGGCGAAGCTCCCTCAACCCCACCCATCTCTTTTCCAATGTAAGTAGATCGCTCAATCACTCTCAATTTCACTTACATTTCGATTTAGTGAATCCGGTAGTTTAGCCTTAGTTGATGCATACATTTCGATTTTCAATCACAGTCTCATTTACAGTATGTCTTTAATTTGCCAATAGACTAGTTAGCTTGTCATGATCTTTGATTTAGTTGATTTTGAGAATTTTGGAAAAAATTTGAAGAGTAAGGTTAATGTTCATGGTGTTTATGTTTTGCTTTGTAAATATTTGGATCAATCGATTATGTTTTCCGGTGGTGAACCATTGTTGCGGTGGTTTGGCGGATTTGTGGTTAATTTTTATAACCAAATTGTAATTTAATAAAAAAATAATTCAGAATTTATTTAAAAAGCAATCATAATTTATAAAAATTAATCGTAATTTTTTATAAATCACTCGTAATTGTTTTATAAATCAATCGTAAATTTTTTAAAAATAATTCGTATTTTTTTTATGAATCATACCTAATTTTTTTAAAAATATATCGTAAGTATTTATAAACCAGTTTTAATTGTTTTTAAATTACTCGTATTTTTTCTAAATCTATCGTAATTTTAAATAAGACACTAGTAATTATTTTTAATTGTGGGATAAATTTTAATAAAGCATTCAAAATTTGTTTCTAATTCAGTTCTACTTTTTGACAAGTTTACTACACTTTTACTATCTTTCGTAGGAGAAAACACAACATTTTAATAAAAATTTGCATGCACTACTATTTTGTGTTGTTTTGTTATTCCTATCGTCTTATGCAGGGCTAGCTACAATGATTTCCAGCGCCTGAGACAGTCTGCCCTTGGCATCGACTCCGATCAGACTCAAAGTCCCACCCCCAGCCCGAGATCAGTTCCGGAATCACAACCTCTGGGCACAGTCGCGACTCTAACAATCGAGCAACTTCTAACAGCAGAAGGTCGTGGTCACCTACCAAAGCTCGATCCAACATCTGGAGGTCCTTGGTAAGTTTGTAATTAACTTTCATATTTAATTCCATTTCTTTTTACAATAGCCAAATGTTTTATATTTTTTGTAGGTTTCGGTACGACAAGGGGATTAGAAAATCAATTTTGCGGATGATCCATCATCAGCTCCCCTTTGCGTATCCTAAATACAAGGATTTCCCGCAATCATTGAAGGAAAGTTGGTTCAAACAGTTCACGGTAATGTATATTTACCTTCTCGTGCATTTAAATATTTTTAATTATATTAATGCTTTTAATTAGTCATATTATTGTTTTGTAGCAAGACTACAATTGGGAAGTTTCGTTGACTCCCCGTGTCCGAGAGGAGTTTGACAAGCAGTGTAGCACCTCGTACAAGAACAACATACACGAGTGGAAGAAGTTCTGGAAAGGCGGAAAAGGCGAGGTTCCTATACATTGCAATCCAGAACGCTTTAGAGAGTTCATCCTGTACTGGGAGCGCGAGGAAACCCAAAAGGTGGCGACTAGAAACACTACCAATCGGAGGAGCGATCGCGGAGGATTTGGCATCGCTACCCACAACAATGGTGCTCAGACTTATGAGCAACGATCCCGCATTCTGGTACGTCTATTGTTATTTCATTTTTTTAATACTTACAACCTTTATTTATTTTTACTAATATTTATACTAAATTTTTTACTAAGGCTTCACAACTTGGCGAAGAACCTGATTTGTTCTTACTCATGGAGGATACCCACACTAACAAGAAGACAAATGTGGTGGAGGACAAGAAGGTCCTCGACGTCCTCGCGAAAGTCAGGCAAAAGCGGGACGACATCCTCACCCAGCGCAGTCAAGCAGGTGAAGGAAGCTCTTCTCAATTATCCCGAGAAGAAATAGACCAACTTGTTATTGAGGTATTTTAAATATTTAATAAAATTTCATATTTTATTTCTTTTTACTTCGTAATAAAATTTTGTTTTTTCAGTCTACTCCTCGTACAAAGGGTCGTCCCTTCGGCCTTGGGAACTTGGTTACCTCTGACGGATTCTCTACCCGTGTCCCGCAAAGCCATTTATCACAGCAAGAGCGGGAAGAGCTGACTCAGCTACGAGAAAAGTAGGAAGTCATGGAGCGTCAGCTTGCGGAAAACAATGCCAGATTTCAGGATTTTGAGAGGATGCAGAGAGAACAGATGGCCGAACTAGCAAAATTCCAAGCTATTTTCCAGAGTTTCTCGGCCCTGGGGAATTCTCTTTCAGATTCTCCTCCAGGGAACTAGTTTGACATTACAAAAACAATCGTGTAAATATTTCGTTTCTCGTACTAACATTTCCGGATTTTGTAAATATTTTTTTTAATTCTTCCTACATTTTAAAATTTATAATTTCGAATTTATTTTAAAAATTTTAAAATTAAAAATTAAAAATTAATAGTAAAACTTTACTAAAAACGCGGGAAAAAATAACATTGGTAGTCGGTCGGTAGTGGTCGGTAATAACCGACATCTACCGACTACGCTCGTGTCCAACCGTTATCGACAGCTCTTCAGAGTGGTCGGAAGTGGTCGGTACAGACCAACGCCTACTGACGGGTATTACCGACCAAACCCTTCCGCCATAAACCGACCTTTACTGACGCAGACTTTGTAGAAGGAAATTACCGACCGTAACCGACCGTCCTTTCCGACTCTAACCGACCAAGACGAACCGACCACTGCTGACAGGTTCCTTGTAGTGGGAAATTACCGACCGTTTTGACACAATTTTGCTTTCCGACCATCTCAAACCTACAACCTATAAGCTGTCAATAGTGGTCGGAAATGGCCTTTTTCCTACCACTATTGACGGGTTCGACCGTCAGATTGGTCTTCCCATTCTTGTTATGATCATAACCCACTATCTAACAAGTACCTCAAACAACTCCAAATATATTTAAGTCACAAACTCAGGGAATGGATCACAAGTTAGGCCAACCGAACAAAAATATATCTCATGTTCTTCGTTCTTCAAGATCTCTTTTATTTAATAACTCATATTTCATATTAGGCTTCTCATCTGAATCATGGACCAGACAATTAATGTTGTTCAAGGCTTGTGGGAGTGTGAAGAAACATACAATTAGAAATTCACTGCAGAGAAAATAAACTTTGGGAGATGTATTACCCTAAAAGAAGACACAACATTTGAAGAATTTGAAGACAATATTCTATCTCTGTTATCAATTGACCGTCAAGACCGTCATGTCTACCTTTCTTTAAGTTTACTCCTTCCTAGTGAATCTCATAAAAATCGAAATGGCAAGTTGCAACCAGTTCAAAGCTGAGTGTTGTTTATGAATTTAGGAAACAACTCACTGTCTTTTTTCACCGCTAAAACCAAAAAAGGTGCTACCAACGACATGAACCATGGCATATGTGTTGATGGAATCCCAAAAACTGAGGATGAAGGATTACTTGAAGCAATTGCAATAGCCGAATCAATATACATAGCGGAACACAATGTTTCAGGAAACGTGGCTGAGGGAGGAGGTGATTGTAAGATACTCAGTGACGACGAGAGCTGGAAGGACTGTTTGCTGCACTGAAAGGAAAACGGATACGGATACGAGAACGGGGACCGGTACGGGAAATGACAAAACTTAAAAATTTAGAGATACGTGGACGGTATAGATATGTGTATATATATATATATATATATATATATAGAATATATAAAAATATCCATAAAATAAAAGTATAAGAACGTCAAATAATAAAATTAACCATAAACCTCAAGATAAAAATATACTTAAATATAAAGTTTTAAGAAAATAAAGAAGCAACTAAACTTTGAGAAACTCATTTTTTTTTCGGTTTTAGAAAAAGAAAAAATGTGAAACGTCTATGAAATGTTATCAGCTACTCCGAAACGTCTTTTGCATCTCTGAAACGTTTCCGGAAACTCTAAAACCACCGAAACATTTCGATGACGTCCCACCAAATTTCCATCTCCGAAACATTACGGGTACAGAAAACGACACCTAAGTGGTGTTTTGGTGCAACAAAGGACGACAAGGGAGATTACATTGATTTCGACAGCTAGACCTCTGCTTTCATGGATTAAGCTATCTAACCATTTCCATGTTGTACTCTTTTTCATTTCGTGTTTTACAATTTCCGAACAATGTTTATCAAGTTATCAATACTTATGTTTACTTCCCCTTATTCGTTTTCATTCTGCATCATACTTGTATTCGATGTCTGTGCATATATCATTCAACGGCCGTATTACAACGGATTTGTAAGACGTCATTGTTATTTCCCTTTCAATCGGTTTCTTTGCCGAACCACATTATGGACACTTGGTCCTTTACAAAAATAAATTATTTTATATTTATATTATATGGTGTTTTCGACTTGACACACATTTAAGTCGGACTACTTCGAAGTTTCATCTATATGGCTGCCAAGCCTATACCCACACAAAACTACGTCCTTTCTTTTCCTTGTTTTTAAACTACTCACAAACAATCTCTCTCCTAAAAAGTGTTTTTGTGGATCTACTAAACAAGGTCAACAACGAAGATTCATGGTAATAATTGTTTGTGACTAAAGAACATAAATGTGGCTTGTTTGTTATAACTGACGCAAGATTAAGTTGGTGAAAGAAATAAATCTTCTCGCCATCACTTTGTATCACGTGTAAGGTTCTGACATATAAAGCATGTAAACGTTCCCTGCGTGTCGTTTTCATTTGTATCCGAAATATTTTGATATTTCACTAACTTATTATGCAGATATTGCTTACCTTAATTAGGAGAGTAATTAAAAGTTTAACACTATGAGAAGAACTCAATCAGACACACAGAAAAACATAAATCTATTACTGACTTTGTTGAACGTCATCAGTTATTGACCATCTAGATTTTGCGACACTAACTACGTTATTGCCATAAAAGAGTTGAGTCTCACTTAACATTATTTATTGTGATTTTATTTTTATCTTTAAGTCTTTTTTCAGATAGGTGTTGATTATTGACTTACATTTATTTATTTATTTACGTTCAGAATAATTATGTCCATTTGATTTGCTGGTAGTTAATATTTTTATTTTATAATTGCACATGATTAATCTTAATATTTATATAATTAAAATGTCTTCAATACTCTTAAATAAATCATCTACTATAAAGATAAAGCCATACTTGTTTTACTGAAATATATCTCATATATTTACATTTAGGACATAGGCAATACATCTTACTTGTTTCACGAGTTATGTTTTGATTTCCGGCAAACTCCATAAATAGTTTCATCCCATCTCCATACTCTTCGGTAAGTAACCCCGTTTCCGGATCAATTTTTTCTTGATCCATCCATGACCTAAAATGAATATTTGACATATTGCATTATACTTTATTGTTTTAAGTAACAATGGTGAAGATGAAAAAGAGTGTTTGAGTTTATGTAGACGAAGTTTCCGACCGAATATGACGGCTACTGACTGATGTACCTACTTTCGGAAACAAATGAAAACGACACATGAAGAGTGTTTGTACTGGTTATCATTATACCGGTCAGAAACTGAGAGGTGTCGGGACCTCTACTAACATAAATTTTTCCGACAACCTCTGATAGGGCTATTCCGACTACTACTGACTGCATATTTCCGTCTACTATTGACCGTTTTTCCGACCACTAATGGTCGTCAAAAAATTTCTGACAATTACTTACGATATTTGATTTTCCGACCATCTCGAATCGACGACCTAAGTATCGTCAAATGTTTTTGGAAATTTGACAATTCCGACCGTATCTGACGACATGTGTCATCATAATGCGATACGTGATGTTCCTCATATTTTGTCGGTTTTGAGCTCATTATTACATTTATATTTGGGAAATTTGTCTATGTTTTATTGAGATTTCAGTTCAAAAAGGTTCAGAGTTGGAATCATGTTTGAAAGTGGACTTTGGAGAGGTTTGAAGTATTTTCCGTCATTTTCAACGAAAGGAAGGACTAATCGATCTATCAAGGATCGATCGATCAATCATCTCAAAGGATTATGCGCACGATCTGAAGAACAACTTGATTTCTGAGAAAATCGACTCATCATTCAAGGGATCGATCGATCGTTTAGTGCTCGATCGATCCTAGCCTTTCGTAGAAACCTAATTTTGCGATTTTCAACCCTTGTTTTGGGCCTTATAAATACTTTTTTTCCTATTTTTATTTTAGAGTCTTTTTGGATATTGGAGAACGAAATTTTACAGAGTTTTGAGAGTTTGTAAGCTAGGAAGAAGATCTCTTCATACTTGAGAAGAATTTCTGAATCCTCCTTATTATTTCTTTATGCAATTTCAATATCAGTTCATCATGACTTGCCAACTTTGTTGTTCTATGTCTGAGTAGATCTTAGATCGGATCTAGGGATTCTAGGGTTTTAGAATTCACTGTTGGGGAACAAATATGATTGATTAGTAGATGATTCTCCTTCTAATACTTGAATCTAATGCATAGATTAGCATGATCACCTAGTCCATGATTTTAGGTTGTTAACCTTCCAGAAGATTGTTAAGAACTATAATTAGATTAGAAGAGCAATTCTTTCACTACCAACGAGAGTTGATGTTAGGTTGGATTGTGGGTAATTGAACCCAAACGATAAAGCCTATTTGTAATCTGAAACCAACGAGAGTTATGACCTTTAGGTTATTGATAGAGGGGTAAATTCAACGAGAGTTGGTTTGCCTTTATTCATGTTCAAGCCGAGAATAAGATTAGAGTAGTTCTTGAATAGTTTTCCTGACAAGAATTTTAACTCCCGAATGAATACCCGACATCCGATTGCTTTAATTATTTGATTACATTCACATCTAGGTTGTTAGAATTCACTTCTTTTATTTGATTGATATAGCTTGTGATTCAATAGGAATTGAGAGTGTAATTTGGTTATTCGTGGATTCGATCCCTAAATACTATTTCATTTGTTGTGCACTTGCAGTAGGATATAGGGTTAAAACTCGTAGTATCAATACACTTTCTTGTAGTGAGGCCAATATACATCTTTTGACAAGTGTAAGCAAAATATTATATTTTTATTTAACATCAATGTTAAAGCCTACGTCCCTTCTATAAGATTTTGGAATGAAGCCGAAAGTACTTTTACACAGGGGAAAATGCCACCTATTTTTGTCTCTAATGAAATTGGTTTGTCACTTTTTATACGAACTTATGAAAGAGCTAACGGCTTGAACATGTTCATATTTTGGACTAAACGCCCCGATTCTAGTTTCCACGTATTTGTGAATCAACCTATGATGACACTAGGACGTTTATACACTGTTAGTCTTCACAAGCAGGTCTATCTGATACTGTCAATATGGACTTGAGGATGTCGAAGGACTCTATATACGTTGGCCGTCTGTTTACGGACAAATCAGATTGCAAAAACTTTATCGCCAAGTATGCAATAAAAAGACTATTTCACTCTACGATCGTCAAGTCTGATCAAAGGAGAATCATTGCAGCATGCAGTGATACAAAATGTGGGTGGAGGATCTACTGCAAGGTCGAGGAAGACACCAACAATGTGGATTGAGGAAAGTTGAATTGAAATATTCATGTTCCATTGAAACAAGATCAAAATTCAAATGCAACGCTACTGCTGAAATCCTAGCTCAATTCCTCTCTTCAAAATATGCAAATGGAAAGGTTGGAGCAAGTATGCCCTCTAAATTCGAAGTTTTGATCCGATTTGGAGGATGAATTGGGTAAAAGGGGAACTTGTTTTCTTGGTTGATTTTCATCAATTAACCTATACATATGCCTCATACTTACATTGATTTGACCCCTTCTTGCTGTGTGGATTGTTAAATTTTGATTAGAGATTGCTCATGAGGTTGAAAGAGAATTTTTAGGGAATTTTCAAAAATTTTAGGCTTGATTTTGATTTGATGTGGTGCGATTGATGCGTTGCTGGATGTTGATATTGTTTATTTGAATGAGAATTCGAACCACTGATCGTTTTTAGACCTAAGATTTCAAATTTTTGTGAATTTTCTCGGTCACAAACTCATTCTATCGGTTGTGTCTCTGTTCTTTCTTTGTAGATGGTTCGCACATCCACTTTCAATCCAGAAAACCTACAGAAGGTCAGAGCATCTTCAAAACTGCAGCGCGGTCAGTCGTCACAACAATACGACAATGTGCACAGACAGGGTCAACTCAATGACTGTTTTTCGTGGCCAAGACCAGAGCAGACCTATTTCGTCAATAGTGTGGTAATCGGGATGCCCCCGCTCTTGTCAGGAATTCCGCAGCATACAAGGAAATGACTGAGGGAGACGGTTGGAAGAGCTTTCATTATGGTATGTGTTGTCAGGTGACGAGTATCAGGGTAAGGCCTCGAAGCTCACGCACATCAGGAACCCGACCATTCGGATAGTCGCCAAGCACATTGGGTCGACGATTCTGGCAAAGGAGGAGTCAGACAGTGTGACAAAGTCTCAGCTGGAGTATCTGCACGACGCCATCTCTCATATGGTCCCGGATCTGTACCACGATACTACTCTCACTGTGGGACCACCTTCGAACATCATTTGGGGCTACCTTTTTGCCAATGAGCTAATCAGGCGTAAATACAGAGGTAACCCGAGGAAGGGAGTGGTTGAGCCAATCGGTAGTCTCCTGACTCCGATCTTCATGCACCATGGGTTAGACCTTGAGCAGACAGAGGTTATTTAGAGGATCGATATGATCGATACAACTGTCTTGGCGCTATTTGGGTACCTTCTGGAGAAGAAGCAGTGGAAATTTTTTGATGATACGTCACCCTCCCAGCTCCCCACCTCACTTCAGTAAGTTGCAGAGAGAACGTGGAGTACAAACCTGACTTGTCCTATCCCGAGATCTCCGGTAAACTCAAGGAGAAGGAGACTGCACCGCGAGCTCGATCTTGGAGAGTTGGAGCTTCCACCTCCACTAAGTTTGTACCTCCAGCATCCGCCGCTATTTTGTTTCTTTTCATTCTAGGATTTTCAGACTATTTCCCTCTTTTATTTCTGTATTTTTGAGCTTTTGAGACTAACATGAGATCATTTGATTTTCTATTTCCTTAGCATTATCCTGAACTTAGTATCACTTGTTTTGCATTTGTCAGGAATCGATTAGACTATTGGAAAACCTAGAGACAAAGCAACACTCAGTTTCAGAGCACACTCATCTTAACTTTGAGGGAATTTCATGCTGATTTCACACCTAACTTGACTTAATCCTCTCGTCAAGGGAATTGGTAATACATCAGGTATGTTCCTTATCTTTACTCATTGAAAGATGTTCCTTGTAAGTTTGGTTATGTATCTGTTTTCACCATGTTCAGGCATCTTGAGCCAAAAAATCCGACTCGACATAAATCTTTGCATTAAGTTAGCCTAGGGTAAAATTTTTCCAATGACACTGCGAATTTTTAGAGTGAATTAGATGTCTCTAAGGATAAATCCAATGACGTGATCTTTTTCACTTTACTGATTGTCTTACTGAAGGAAAACTCCAATGAAGCAACTTACTGGTAAAAAATTTTCTTATGAACAGAGTGAGATGGAATCAAACTGAAGGTAGTCTAGAGAGTAGAAGTAGGAACTCTAAGCCTTTTGATCGATATTCCGTCGAATGCGACTGCACTTAGATTTATTAGGGAGTTAGTATGTGAGCCCTGATTGTTTGTTTTGTGTTGTGACGCGAAATTTTTGTGTTTGCTAAGTCTAGGGGAAGTACAAGGTGGTCTCGATTTTGATGAGTCGTATTCTTGTGATCACTTTGGACTTGATGTGCAGGATCTCGAAAGAATCATTTATCTGATGAGACATGATTTCCTACGGTCTTTCTTTCTTTCCTTGAGGACAAGCAAGAAGCTAAGTCTGGGGGAATTGATGTTCCTCATATTTTGTCGGTTTTGAGCTCACTATTACAGTTATATTTGGGAAATTTGTCGATGTTTTATTGAGATTTCAGGTCAAAAACGGTCAGAGTTGGAATGATATTTGAAGGTGGACTTTGGAGAGGTTTGAAGCATTTTCCGTCATTCTCCACGAAAGGATTATGCGCACGATCTGAAGAACGACTTGGTTTCTGAGAAGATCGACTCATAATTCAAGGGATCGATCGATCGCCTAGTGCTCGATCGATCCTAGCCTTTCGCAGAAACCTAATTTCGCGATTTTCAACCCTTGTTTTGGGCCCTATAAATACTCTTTTTCTTATTTTAATTGTAGAGTCTTTTTGGATATTTGAAAACGAAATTTTAGAGAGTTTTGAGAGTTTGTAAGCTAGGAAGAAAATCTCTTCATACTTGAGAAATTTTTTTGAATCCTCCTTATTCTTTCTTTATGCAATTTCAATTTCAGTTCATCATGACTTGCCAACTACTTTGTTTTATGTCTTAGTAGATCTTAGATCGGATCTAGGGGTTCTAGGGTTTTAGAATTCATTGTTGGTGAACAAATATGATTGATTAATAGATGATTCTCCTTCTAATACTCGAATCTAATGCATAGATTAACCTGCTTACCTAGTCAATGATTTTAGGTTGTTAAGAACTAGAACTAGACTAGAAGAGCAATACCTTCACTACCAACGAGAGTTGATGCTAGGTTGGATTGTTGGTAATTGAACCCAAACGATAAAGCCTAATTGTAATCTGAAACCAACGAGAGTTATGACCTTTAAGTTATTGATAGAGGGGTAGATTCAACGAGAGTTGGTTTGCCTTTATTCATGTAAAGCCGAGAATAAGATTAGAGTAGTTCGTGAATAGTTTCCCTGACAAGAATTTTAACTCCTGAATGAATACCCGACATCCGATTGCTTTAATTATTCGATTATTCACATCTAAGTTGTTAGAATTCACTTCCTTTATTTGATTGATATAGTTTATGATTCAATAGGAATTGAGAGTGTAACTTGGTTATTCGTGGATTCGATCCCTAAATACTATTTCGTTTGCTGTGCACTTGCAGTAAGATATAGGGTTAAAACTCGTAGTATCAATACGCTTTCTTGTAGTGAGGCCAATATACATCTTTTGACAAGTGTAAGCAAAATATTATATTTTTATTTAACATCAATGTTAAAGACTACGTCCCTTCTATAAGATTTTGGAATGAAGCCGAAAGTACTTTTACACAGGGGAAAATGCCACCTATTTTTGTCTCTAATGAAATTGGTTTGTCACTTTTTATACGAACTTATGAAAGAGCTAACGGCTTGAACATGTTCATCTTTTGGACTAAACGCCCCGATTCTAGTTTCCACGTATTTGTGAATCAACCTATGATGACACTAGGACGTTTATACACTGTTAGTCTTCACAAGCAGGTCTATCTGATACTGTCAATATGGACTTGAGGATGTCGAAGGACTCTATATACGTTGGCCGTCTGTTTACGGACAAATCAGATTGCAAAAACTTTATCGCCAAGTATGCAATAAAAAGACTATTTCACTCTACGATCGTCAAGTCTGATCAAAGGAGAATCATTGCAGCATGCAGTGATACAAAATGTGGGTGGAGGATCTACTGCAAGGTCGAGGAAGACACCAACAATGTGGATTGAGGAAAGTTGAATTGAGCTTCAATCAAAGGTTTTCTAAGAGTGTCAATCCCTGGGACACTTACTGCACCCAAAACAACCAAAGGAAACAATGGTAGTGATGTTTTCAAATATATGTTCTCCTCTTTTGGAGCTTCAATCAAAGGTTTTCTATACTTAAGGCCAATTGTTGTCATAAGGTACACAAATGAAAGGTAAATACAAAGGCTTTCTTGTTGCCGCCAGTCGTCAAGATGGTAAAATAAATATTTCCCTTTTGCTTTTGGCGTCACTGATGGGGAGAAGTAACGTGGATGAACATTGTTCTTTGGACAGCTGCAAACTTTCATCTCAGACATCAACTCGTTTTTGTCTCCGACAGACATGTTGCCATTAATTCATCTTTGAAAGTACTTTTCCCTCAGGCTTCTCACACCTGTGTCTTTCATTTGTATATCAATGTAAATCACCGGTTCAAAAGTATTGGCCTTGCTGGTCTTGTATCAAGTGCTGCTAGATCATTCACAATTAGAGAATTCAGACATTTCTTCGGCAAAATTTAGTTACGTGACCCCAACTGTGTAAAATATCTTGAAGACATTTGGTTCAGCCATTAGGCTCTTTCTCATTTCCCTGCCCGAAAGTATAATATCATGAGCAGCAACATTGCGGGGTCATTGAATGCCGCTATTGGGAAAGCGGTCTCCTTCCCTATTATCTTTATGGTAGAGTTCATTCAAGGCATGGTAATGAAGGGGTTTTCATTAAGGCGAAAAAATATTCAAGAAACTATCACAATGTGAACATAAGGGACTGAAGACATCCTAATTGAGCAGCTTGGCAAGGCAATATAATGTGCTGTAATATCATCATCTCCATATCAACATAATGTGTTTCAATTTAATGTCATATCTTTTATGTCTGCGACTTGCAAGCAGAACATATAGATATTCAGCAATGCTAAACCAATCCTTGCAACAATTTAACTTCTTATGGTAGTACATAACATTATATGTTACACTGCAGACGTAACTAATGTCTTTTTATGGTAATGAATGACGTAATTCATGTCTTACGTTTCTATATGTGTTATTATTGGGTTACTATATATTGTTTCTTTTGTTTTGTTTTAATCTGTTCCATTTAATATCACATGTTTACTGTTCTCAATACAAACCAAAACCGAACCAACTATATAATAATATACCAAATATAATATCTTCTTAAGTTTAATCGGCTTATTTCACATACCAAATATAACAACATCCTAATGTTTAAGCGATACACCGGGTTTATAATCCTCCCAAAACATACCATAAATATCCCAAAATAAAGTCTTCAATACATAAAAATTTGAATCGAGATTGGCTGAACATACTCCTCATACAGGTCGTCCACCTGTATTCCGTTATCCATGTTTACTTTCTGCCCAGCTGCATCCAGCTCGATATACTTAACTTCAAGTGTGCAACAGTCTCCTGTTCGTTCATTTTGCGAGACGTCAGTTGCTCTTACTCCCGTATAGGTCTCAAGTATTTTGATATCAGGTTCATCTCCTACGATTTCTTCAATTGCAATTGACAATCCGTCCACTACGGGAGCCATAAAATTCTCCACCTTCCTGTCAGCAGTATGTCTTGTGTTTGAGTCCAATATTTCAATGGCTCCCTCCTGAAGATGGATCACTACCGTAACCCAATGCACATTTCCCCAATTCATTAGGTAGTACACGAAATCCATGTCCTCATGTCCCTTAATGATGCATTTTCCCTTTATTTTTAGCCACATTCATGTGAATGATATAGTTTACTTACATAACAAAAGTCTTAATTTAGGTTTTTCACTTTCCTTTTTGGGGCTATCATAACCACTTTTCATGTCCCCTCTGTTCAACTCTACCTCCTTCGCATCAAACTTCCTTTTCTTCTCTATCCCGCCATCTATTAAATGTCCATCTACCCATTTCTCTTACACTCTCCTCTAAGTTTGGTTCTTCATTTACACTCTTATCCTGACATCCACTTTAGATAATTCAACATCCATAACATAACATGTCTAACCATTACAAATCACCAAGTTTTCTTACCGGCTCTTCCATTGCACTGATGACGCCGGGAACTCCTTCATACTTTTTACATAACATTTCCTTCTCGTTCAAGTATTTTCCCTTAGGAATCAGACTCGTCCCTCGTGTCTCTTTCACAATTCATTTCCCAATTGCACAACTGTCTCGTGTACTTTTCCATGTTCCTGAAAGTACTCCCATCTCCCGAAGCCTTCTCATGGTTCTCCTTTCCACTTCTTCAGTGACAAGCATCACCTTAGCGTCCACAACTTCTTTTATCCTTTTGTCAACGAATGCCATTACATCACCCACATCTACTGTTTTTATTTTCTCATCTTCCTCATCAGCCTCTGTATCGGAGTTATCCTTTGCTTGCCTTTTACTACAACCCCGTAGCATTTTCTACCGCCTTTACCCTTCCCTAAGTTCTTTTTATTTTTGTTTTCCTCCTGCTCCTGCAAAAGTGGTAGCACAACATACCCTCCCTCCCACATTCCTTTTGTAAACTTCACATCTTTCTCTATCAAGCTTACCATATATTCAACTGACTCGTCCTCCACCTTATCTTTGAAGCTAACATCATCATCAATCTCTCCCTCCAAGATTGATTTCACAATAAGCTGTCGTCAATTAAAATTTTTGGTAAGTGGCAAACTATTTTTTATTATATGGATATATACTCAATATTCAAATAGTATTCTCACTGCACTAGATTGACATAATGTCCTACATATCACATGCATTATGTCTTAATGCCATTTGTCTACCATACATATTACTACCCTATATTCAGCCCCCATTCGTATATCAGTTAAAAAAACCTTACATGTTCATAATTCTCCACTGCTAGAAGGAAGCATCTTAACAGGCATTTGGAATCTCGCATGACATCCTATTAACATTTCCATTCGGCAGATTTGGAACCATAGCTGCAAGCTTATGAACCACCTCAAACAACCACATTTGGAAGACAACAGGGAAGCCATGCAAACTTATGCGTGTGTTGATACTTCTTAACTATTGCGTTTTTTTCCCTCACATTATCTTCAATTTTTATTGTCATCAAATAATTATCTCTTTCCCATAGGTACTCCTCAAACTTATCTAGATCTCTTCGTATTTCGGCTACCACCTTTGATGAGGCCATCGATCATAATCTTCTAACGTATCCCGATCATTCTCCCCGGACTAGATACCAGAAGCAAGATCAAAGATGTTCAAGAAAAATTTGTTAACTACATCGGCACCCTACTCAATCTGATCAAGCCCATAGCCAAGATTAACCTAGAGTAATTCAGCTTGCCAAAGCCCTACGAGGTTCTCACCAAATGCACTGCGGGGAGCTTGATATCACGAGTTTTAACCCTATATCCTACTGCAAGTGCACAACAAACGTAATAGTACTTAGGGGTCGAATTCCTTAGAGAACCATGTTACACTTTCGACTTCTATCGAGTCGCAAGCTATATTAATCCAAATCAGAGAGGTAAATACTACCAACTTAAACGCGAATGAAATCAAATAACTAAAGCAATCGGATGTCGGGTATTCATTCAGGAGTTAGAATTCTTGTCAGGAAAACTATTCAGGAACTAATTTGATCCTATTCTCGGCTTGAACATAAATAAAGATAAACCAACTCTCGTTGAATCTACCCCTCTACTAATAATCTGAAGGTCCTAACTCTTGTTGGTTTCAGATTACAAGTAGGCTTTATCGCTTAGGTTCAATTACCCACAACCCAACCTAGCATCAACTCTCGTATATAGTGAAGGAATTGCTCTTTTAATCTAGTTCTAGTTCTTAACAATCTTCTGGAAAGTTAACACCCTAAAATCATCGACTAGGTGATCAGGCTAATCTATGCATTAAACTCAAGTATTAGAAGGAGAATCATCTGTTCATCAATCATATTTGTTCTCCAATAGTGAATTCTAAAACCCTAGAATCCCTAAATCTGATCTAAGATCTATTTAGATATAGAGCAATGAATCAAGCAAATCATGATGAGCTGAAACTGAAATTGCATTAATAAATAGAAATAGGATTAAGAAATTCTTCTCAAGTGTGAAGAGATCTTCTTCCTAGCTTACAAACCCTCAAAACTCTGTAAAATTTGTTCTCTAACAACTCAAAGACGGCTCACGACTCTATTAAAATAAAATAGGAAAAGAGTATTTATAACGCCCAAAACAAGAGCTGAAAAATTGTGAAATTAAGTTTATGCGAAGGGCATCGATCGATCGATCCTAGAGTGGATCGATCGATCCTTGGATATAGAGTCGATCTCTCAGAAGCCAAGTCGTTCTTCAGATCGTGTGCATAATCCTTGTTAGAGCACTGATCGATCGATCCTTGTGTTGATCGATCGGTCCTTCCTTTCGTGGAGAATACCGGGAAATGCTTCAAACTTCTCCAAAGTCCACCTTCAAACATGATTCCAACTCTAAACGTTTTTGACCTGAAATCTCAATAAAACATAGACGAATTCCCCAAATATAACCGTAATAATGAGCTCAAAACCGACAAATATGAGGAACATCAGAGCTCCATCCCAACCATAGATTACACCGCAGGAAGTTTCTTTTTGACTTCCGACTTAACCCGGGTACGTTTGTGTTTTACTATTTCCGTGTTTGCAGGGACAAGTGCCGACATCCCGCCTTAGTTTAAGTCTTACATCTATTAACTTGTGATTTAACTTCCCTTAAATTAAAAAGACTTAATTCGGTTCATCGCACTTACATTTTCCTGTTTTGGTTCAGCTTGTTCTCTAAACTCATGTTTTTAGGATCTACAACTCACATCAGAGGTTTGCTTCATGTCCCTTTTGGGGATCGACAAATGTGAGGAGGCTATTTCATATCCCGTTTTCCTCTCCTTTCTCAGTGAGACACCAAAATTTACTGGTTCACGTGCACTCCCCGTTCACCTTAGGTGTCATTGAATGAGCTAAGTTATAGGAATGTTCACTCCTAGTTCTTGTCAAGTTAAGCTCAAGGAAGGAAAACATTCAGTGCATCTCAAAGCCCTAATTTGGCAGTTAATGGTTCAGTTAAAAGGAGACAAATCATGTCTTTTTGATACTCAAAACAACCATAGCTTTCTAAAGGGAAAATGCCTCGGAGAACGATATACTTATCATTTTTCTAATTAGGTCCTCAGAGAACAATCTACCCATCAACTTTCTAAAAGGAAAAACGCCATCCCACAAAGTTTATTATGGTCACTAACAATGCAAGTCATGCCAGTCCTACAAGATAATTTATGCAAGAATGCAGCTATATATACACTCTTTTTATGAATTTTTTAATAAAAAATTCAATTTTTATGAGTTTTCTATGCTTTAAATGCAATGCCATGGATGCACACTCAAGTATGCAAAAATTGGAACTAAGATCAAAACAAACATGTTAGACACCTCTAAGACCCTCCCCCAAACTTAAATCACACAATCCCTTGTGTGCAGAAAAGTTGAAGGAAAATCCTACACAAGCAAAGAAAATTGCATGATGCAGTGGTATATACAATGAAAGGATTGAATAGGAACCTTTTGGAGACTAGCTAAGGTTCGTTAGATCGTTTTTCTGATAACTAGACCTCTAGTAGGTCGATTAGGCTGATCGAGCTGGAGAAAACTGATGCGCAGAGGCTGAACTCGACCTATGTTGAAACGAGTAGGAAGTTCGAGTTGGTCGGTTTTTGCCCATCCATAAGGCTTTGCTCGATTCCTGAACTTTGTAGTACTCTTCCTCAGTTTCTGAAAAACAACAAAAAATAAAAGAAACAAAGGAAATGAAAGCACATATGTACATGGATACCATGAGATGGGAGGGATTTGTCGAAATGGGAGGGATTTGTCGAGAATAACAAGAGTTTTCTCCGGGATGCCTTCATCTGCTAAGTAAGGCTTGGATCTCTGTCCATTCACTGTGAAGTCCTCTCCCTTTGCGTGCTTAGACTAATTGCTCTATATGATCGAACCTCTTGCACTTGGAAAGGGCCAAACCATCTATTAATCAAGGAACCGATGACTTAAGTATTAAGCAAGGAAGAAGGTTACTTGAGAAGCAATGCCCTTGGGCGTTATGCTCAAGGAGCCGTTGGAAAAAAAGATCACATCTGAGGGCTAAAAAGAGATCACATGTGATACAAAGAGCCGTTATGTCACATCTTTTTCTTCTTCGAGAAGCGTAACCTGACCATCTGGGGATCTGTAACCCGAGACAAGAGACTTTCCTCTTTGGTCTTTTACTTTACATATCTTATGTACTTCTTTTGTATTCTCTTGTATTAAGATGTCTTAATAGATTAGTCTATATATATGTAACTCATGTAAAGAAATAAAGTTAAGAGAAAGAGATATTTGTTCTCTCCAATCTCAAATTTCTCTCGACCTCAAGCTTTCTCAATCTCTCAAGTTACTTTAATCTTCCTTCTAATCTCTATAATCTCATACCATCTTGTTTCCTTAACCATTTTTGGAGGCCGCGGTGGAATCATCACATCAAACTTGGCCTTATCAACCTCAATGTCATTCATAGAAATCTTATGCACCAATATTATCCCTTCTTGAACCATGAAATAACACTTCTCACTATGCCCATTATAGTCCTAGCGGGAGTTAACTCATTCTTATAATTCCTAACCACATTAATACCCCCCTTTATTAGGAACACAATGCACATGAGAAATCCACATGTTGTTAGAGATATGATAAATAACATCATCATCTAACAACTTAACTATCTCATACTTAACTACCTCCTTAAGATTGAGGTTTAACCTCCTTTGGCGCTCTATGCTAGAATATGATTCATTCTCCAAGTCTATTATATTGGTGCATAAAATATCTCAAATTCCTCTAATATCAGCAAGTGATTATCCGAAACCCTTCCTAAAATGTCTAAGCACATACATCAGCATATCAAGTTCGTCATCACTTAAAGCATCATTTACAATCACAAGATATGTAGAGTTAGAGCCCAAGAAAGCGTACTTTAGCGCGTTAAGAAGCAGTTTCAACTTCATTTTAGGTGCTTTCAGCTCAGACCAGTCATCAATGGTATTTGATAGAAAGAGCTCAACCACTTGCAGCTCGAGATGGTCAGTCGAGAAAGGTAAAATCATGGCCAATTCTCGACGAAACGATGTCAAACCACTTTAAATCATTTCTTTAATCTCTGTGCTTGGCTCTACCAACTCCTCTATTACAACGAAGCTCTTCACTAGCTTGTGAACGTTTAGAATTCTTCCATAACACTCAGCTTCCACACGTAAATACCCTTTAGTAGCTGGTTTTGTCAAGGCCACTTGTAACTGATCTTGAGCTTCTATCTCTTACAATGACTCATATGCCACAACATCCATCTCTTGAACCAATAAATCTTCATCTTCGATTGTTGGCTTCTTCATTATGTTTTTGATGTTGAATGTCATTTTCAAATCCTTGACCTAACTCAGCCCAATCTCAGCCTTCGAAACATTTTACAGCTCCAACAGTTGCTAGAAAATGTCTACCAAAACGTAGAGGGTCTTTAGGCTCTTCATCCATGTTAAGGACCACACAGTCTGTTGGGATCTCAATACCTCCAACCTTAACCGATAAATGCTCTTAAATATTGTGAGAGATTCTTACAGACCTGTGAGCAAGAACTAGAGAGATCTTGGAAGGTTTGTAGTTTCTAAAAGCTAACCTCTTTGAAGATGTCAGTGGCATAAGACTTATTTGTGTTCCAAGATCGTATAAACAGTTCCTAAAAGCAAAAGGTACAAGTGTACAAGGGATCGTGAATGTACCAGGGTCATCATGTTTCTTTGGCAAATCTTCTTGTGGATAACTGCATTGATCTCATGAGTGAAAACTAACATTCCTTCAACTTCCTTCAAATTTTCCTTGACTGCATGTTTTAGGAATTTTCGATAGGGAGGCATCAACATAAGGCTCTAGTAAGGGAACCTTGAGCTCAACATCTTTGATATGCTTATCGTTAGAAGGCCTTGTATTTGTCAGAAAAATCATTTTTAAACCTCTGAGGGAAAGGAAACTTGGGTTTAAAAGGTGGAGGGACAAATGATTTTAGTGTTTCATTAGCGGTTGACTATGTTTGAACATCATAAGATTGGACTCGAGTGGGTGCAGATGGAGTAGTAGGCTCAAGTTGGGAATCAAACTGGGTTTTAGGCAATTGTTTCTCCACAAACGGCTAAACTAGATGACATGTAGGTCGAGTGAGAGGGTTCAAGCCTGGCCTTTGGAGGTTATTTATCATCCTTTTCCTTGCTTAAATTATCCTCCCCTTCTTGAACCATGATGCCCTCAATATCACTTACTTATTCAATGAAATAATCAACTCATGACCACCTCTTAAGGTGATTGCCTTAGCATGATATTGAATAGATTACCATGTGGCGGCCTTGTTGACTATATAGCTGAAGAGGATGCACGTTGGCTCTCCAAATATTGTAACCTTGCACTCAGCTTCTTGAATCTACTATTTAACTCATCCCAAGATGTTATTGTTCCCTATGGCAGATGTTTTTCCCATGCATGTGCTTTGTCTTCAAGAGAAAAGGGAAATAAGCGAAGCTTTAATGCATCTTCGGTCATGCCATTGATCTTGGTCATGTCACATAGCCGTTCAAAGTCGTCCAAGTGTTCCAAAGGGTCTTCAGATGGGGAGACATGGAACTTGCAATTCAGAATCATTGAAATCATGCTCTTGATCTCAAAATTGTTGTTGGGTATAACAGGCGGCGTAATCGCCAGACGTTGGGAACTGATGTTGGGAGCATCGCCTGCCCCAATATACTTTGTCATGCGAGCATGAGTGCCAGTCACGTGAGCTTGTGCTGCAGTTTCAGATCCCTCCGGTGTGGTGCTTCCCATTTCGATTGAAACTGTCTCTGCATGTCGAGTGATAAAATCGAGAAACTGAGATCCTAGCAATAGAGTGGAGACTCGACCCTGGTTGATCGAGTATAAGGGTCTAATTGTACATGAAACGCAGCTAACACAAAGCAAACTAGTATGTAACACTTGGTGCCACAGAGGTAACCAAGGATTGTTCTGAGAATGTTTAAACCGTAAATGATGCAAACAATCACTCAATCTGCTAATGGCGCAAATTTGTTAACAATATTTTGTAATCTTATCTATCAAATCATTATAGTAAGGTATTGAACCAAGAGTGAGATGCAAACACTTAGGATGCTCTAAACAAATCCAATCCAAATTTTCTGTCACAAAACCTCTAAGCAAATAATGATCTAAAAAATGAGCAGTTAACATAAACAACCAATGAGCAATAGAAAATCGAAATTAAATAAGACAATAAGATACAAAGAAAATAGTCTATGAGGAGTGGGCTACTCGTTTAAGGTTGTACTAGGGACTTACTCTTGCTTAACAACCTAATAATAAGATTTCTCTGTAATATAATAAAGTAGTTAGTGACATTCTCATAAACGAAGAATCTCAACCGAAGTACAATATGATCCAATTCTCATTATCAACTTCCACTTGGGTTGGCATTAAGAAACTACTTATGAACAGCAAACAAATGCTTTAACAGTCAATTCCTTGAGCTAGAGATGAACATTTCAAAGTAGATTATAAAAAGCATTTTCACAAACACCTTGTGGGTGATAAAATGCAACAACCAGATTCTAAGTGATAAAGTCAAAGTCAGCATTAAGAACACATGGAATGAGATTTCTAAGCCTGAATGCACTTAAGCAACTGAATGATTTCCTATATCTACCAAAATCTAACCCAACTCCTCATAAACCCTAATGGATCTACTTAGTAATCATAATGCAAAACATAAACACATAACTTAAAATGAACAACATAACTAGTAAGGGGAGAGATGAACAAACTTAGAGAAGAAATAAAAAGAAACTCAATTGATCATAGACAAATCAAGGAAAATTTACAAGCAAAAGAGAGAAACAAAGGTTTAAAACTTTGCTAGATTCGGAAATAGCACGTGCTTCTTTTCTTTGGGTGTTTATGGATATTTATAGTCCATTTACAAAAACCCTAAAAAGTCAACAAAATAAAAGAGCAGACGGTGTATTTCGAGTCTTGAGGTCGAGTTGCATTGATTCTCCAATAAAGGTGTAGATGTACCCTTCAAGTCGGTTCTATGGGTCGAGTCCTGTGGTGTTGGTCTGAAATCTCCAAACTCAAAGTCTATGGGTCGAGTTCTGTAAGTCTCCTGGTCAAGTTTGGTTCAGCTTACCTATGGGGATCAAACTCAAGATGTTTGACTGAGTGGTTTGGTCGAGCTCATCATGCTACCGTCTTTAATTGTTTCAAAATGCTCTTGCAAGGCTCCAAAGTACCTAAAATAGCTCCATATGCAGTACGTATGTGATGTTCCTCATATTTTGTCGGTTTTGAACTCATTATTATGGTTATATTTGGGAAATTTGTCTATGTTTTATTGAGATTTTAGGTCAAAAGTGTTCAGAGTTGGAATCATGTTTGAAGGTTAGCCTGATCACCTAGTCAATGATTTTCCTTCTAATACTCGAATCTAATGCATAGATTAGCCTGATCACCTAATCAATGATTTTAGGTTGTTAACTTTCCGAAAGATTGGTAAGAACTAAACTAGGTTAGAAGAACAATTCCTTCACTACCAATGAGAGTTGATGCTAGGTTGGATTGTGGGTAATTGAACCCAAACGATAAAGCCTAATTGTAATCTGAAACCAACGAGAGTTAGGACCTTTAAGTAATTAATAGAAGGGTAGATTCAACGAGAGTTGGTTTACCTTTATTTCTGTTCAAGCCGATAATAAGATTAGAGTAGTTCCTGAATAGTTTCCCTGACAAAAATTCCAACTCCCGAATGAATACCCGACATCCGCTTACTTTAATTTTTGATTACAATCACATTTATGTTGTTAGAATTCACGTCCTTCATTCGATTGATATAGCTTGCGCATAAATAGAAATTGAGAGTGTAACTTGGTTCTCTGAGGGATTCGGCCCCTAAGTACTATTACGTTTGTTGTGCAGTTGCAGTAGGATATAGGGTTAAAAAGCGTAGTATCAAGTTTTTGGCGCCGTTTCCGGGGAACCAATAGTTGCCTTTCGATTTTCTATTCACAGTTTCAAGTCTATATCGTTACCAACGTTTTTCTTTTTGTTTGTTTCTTTTCTTTTCCAGGTGTATGACCATAAGTCAAGGTTCGGAAGACCTATTCAACTTAGATAATCAGGAGCTTGCGAGAGTTGAAAGAGAAAAACGAAGAGCCATAAATATGAATCCTCCAGGAAATCAAGCACATGATCCGCATGACATGGCCACAATGGTACAACAGTTGCAGAGAGAGTTGTCTGAGATTAGGAGAGTACGGGAGCCTGCTCAATGCAGAGCGATAGGCGACATGGATACTCTATACACTCACTATCGAAATCGCTCGGCTATTCGACCTCCTGCTATTGAGAGGAATGATTTGAGATCAAACCTCAGCTCATTGGGTTAGTCAAGCAGTATGTCTTCAACGGACTTCCAGGGGAGAATCCTATGGATCACATAGAGAACTTTGAGGACATATGTGGGACCACTAGCTCTAATGGTGTACCTGCTGATTATGTGAAGCATATGCTCTTCCATCATTCACTCTCAGACAGAGCTTCCAGGTGGTTGTGTTCTCTACCTCCAGGATCACTCACCACTTGGGCTCAGGTTCGAGCAGCATTTCTTGATCAGTTCTACACGAAATCCAAGACTGCAGCTCTCAGGAGCAAGATTTCATCGTTTCAGCAACGATCTGGGGAATCTTTGAATGAAGCGGGAACGTTTCAAGGAGTACCAGCGAGATTTTCTGCACCATGGGTACTCAGATGAACAGCTTCTCAACACTTTCTACAGTGGAATCGAGTGGGAGTACAAAAACTCTCTGAATGCTGCTAGCAATGGGGATTTCATGACTAACACTAGAGACGAAGCCTTCACTCTAATTGACAACCTAGCTGCAAGTTCTGGTAGTCATTGTCCAGAATATGATCGGACTAGGAAGGTAAACAGTGTGGAAATTGAGAGGATCGATGACATTTCTCAGAAGTTGAATATCCTGATCCGAGCAAATCCGGGTAATCAGAGGACTGTGAATCAGGTTGAGGACAACAGAGAAGTGGCTCAGGTTCAAGATGCTTCGGATGGTTCTAAAGATCAAAGGGATGTCGACTATGTTAACTGGCAAAACAGGGATCAGAACCCGAACTACCTTTCCTACAGGAGCACTAACGTGGAGAACCCTCATGATGTCACTTTTCCAGCACCCGCACTGCCCCAAGGGTCACCTTTTCAGGGAAAACCATTAGTCCAGAACTCAGGGCAGAGATGGAACAATCAGAAACCGTTTGCTCAGAACACAGGATGAAGTAATTAGCAAAGACCGTACAAGCCTTATGTACTACCGCCAATGCAGCAACAACCTCCAGCAGCACCTTCAGGAACGTCG
Source organism: Lepidium sativum (assembly GCA_023374145.1). Taxonomy (NCBI): domain Eukaryota; kingdom Viridiplantae; phylum Streptophyta; class Magnoliopsida; order Brassicales; family Brassicaceae; genus Lepidium; species Lepidium sativum. Next base: position 24,042 of record JAKUCM010001086.1, on the reverse strand, counting down.
AACGAAGAAATTAACGTCCTGATTCAACAGCTCGTTGTTGAGTAGCAAAAGACTACCAGGGAGCTTAATGCTAAGATGGATAATATCTACAATGACCTGAATGAGAAGCTAGACACATAAGTTGCCCAGACTGCTGAAGCTATAAGATGTCCCCAAGGAGCCTTACCTGGGAAGGTTGAGAAAAATCTCAGAGAATCTTGCAATGTGGTAAAGTCTGAAGCAGAGAGTTCAGTTGAGAGCAAGCACGATCCTCAAGCTTCATACCCTAAGGAGCTTGAGAAGTTAGAAGAACAACGACAGTTCACTATACCATGTCGGGTTGGACAGCTAGTTTTCAGCGATGCCCTATGCGATTATGGAGCTAGTATCAATATTATCTTCTTGGAGACAGTTATCTTCTTGGTATTAAGCTAATGCACGAACATCACTCCTCCGTTTTGTTTGGAGATGCATCTTCCAAAATCCTAAAGGAAGACTTGTTGACTTCAGTCTCTTTGTTGGGAATTGCAAGATCCCTATGGACTTTATGGTTGTTGAGATGGCAAGAGAAAGAGCCGTTCCGATCATGTTGGGAAGAGCATTCCTCAACACAGCTAAGGCCAAGTTAGACTTTCTGAGTGAGAGTGCCGTGTTGTAGAACGTCGACAAGGACGTTTCATATCCCATTCGAGCTTCTTCGAGTCGTTTCTGTAGGATGATTCAAGATGATGAAGAAGACAGTGACTATGACGAGAATTATGAGTTGTTTCACGAATACGAGAGGGACTCAGCGGAATATCAAGACACTTGTATCCTTTATCGTCTTGACAAATTCTGCAACTACAATGTTAATGGTTTTGTATAAATTTTTTTGCAGGCAGCTCTGGCATTGATACTGGTGAAGTTTATACGGTCAAGGAAATAGGCTGCGATGGAACAGTTGAAAACGTTCATCATTGAGGAGATCAGTGTTCAAGGAGTGAGCAAACCTCATTCGAGCAGCTCCGCCAACTGAATGACGTCCGAGTCAAGATAATGAATGTAAAAAAGCATTGAGTGGGGCAACCTACTATTAGGTAATTTGTTTTTCGTTTTTCCTTTTTGTTTGATTTCGTTTTTGTTTTTGGTGTTTTTGTTCAATAGTAGGAAGCTCTCGAAGGCACAGATCGATTGATCTACCGCACATAGTAGGTTGCAAACGATCAAAAGCACGACCGAGCACAAAGCACCGCCGATCAGGTCTTGCGCACGATCCATTGCCTGACTGGAAACGCATGGATCGATTGAGCGAGGAGTAGCGCACGATCCGTTGCCTGACAGGATGAGCATAGCCCGACCGATGAGCAAAGACCGACTAATCGAGCACGAAGAACGCACGATCTATAGCCAACATGAAATGCATGGATCGATCGAGCAGAATCACCCCACGATCCAGAGCACGACATGAAGAAAGACAGATCGATCGAGTAATTTAAGAAGAATTTGCGCACGATCCATTGCCCGACCGAGTGGGTAAGGATTGATCGTTATATGCTCGCAAAAGTATTGACTGATTGATCAACTTTGGGTTCGTCTTCTTAAACGTGCAGAACCGTTACTTTTCGCGAAAACCCTATTGCGAAAAGTTTCGAAACTCGATCTCTCTCTCGTTTTGTATCCGTTTTTGACGATTTAAAAGCGTAATCCGCTTAAAATCTCGTGCTCTATCTGAATTTGTAGTTTATAACTCCGATTAGCAAAGGTATGTCCTCTAAATTTGAATTTTTTGTCCGATTTGGAGGTTGAATTGGGTAAAAGGAGATCTTGTTTTCTTGTTGATTTTCATCGATTAACTGATGCATGTGCCTCATTCTTACATATATTCGACCCCCTCTTGCTGTTTGGATTGTTGAAATTCGATTAGAGATTGCTTGTTAGGTTGAAGGAGAATTTTTAGGGGAATTTTGAAATTTTTAGGCTTGATTTTGATTTGTTGTAGTTCGATTAATGCATTGCTCGATGTTAATATTGTTTAATTAGAGAAACAATCGAACCACTGATCATTTGTACACCTAGAATCTCGAATTCTTGTGAATTTTCTCGATCACAAACTCAATTTGTTTGTTGTGTCTATGTTCTTTGTTTGTAGATGGTGCGTACATCAACCTCCAATCCTAGGAAACCTACAAAGAAGGTTAGTGCATCTTCAAATCTGCAGCGCGGTCAGTCGTCGCGACAGTACGATGAAATGCGTGGACGAGGTCAACTTGGTGACTGTTTGTTGTGGCCGAGGCCGGAACATACATACTTTGTGGATAGTGTGGCTTATAGAGATGCCCCCGCCCTTGTCAGAAATTCAGCAGCATACAAGGACATGACTGAGGGAGATTGTTGGAAGAGCTTTCACGAAAGCTTCTATGATCAACTCCTGACAAACACGTTGATCCCGACAAAGTTCCTTTGGCGCGAGACACTACACATGATGGGCGTTCTGGAAGATATTGTTCAGCTGTTGGACAATCTTGGCTAACCAAGTTCTGCTTTGAGGCCTATCCACTGTATCAAGAGGTAGTCCGACAATTTTTGGTGACATGTGATCTGCACGCATGCGCCGATCCCCACAGTCCAATCTATGCACAATACCTGACATAACGGTACAGAGGAACCATCTACACATTCACAATTCAGGAGCTGTGCCAGATTTATGGCTTTGATGAGTATGCAGTTAGGCAAAAACCGTCAAAGAACTCTCCTTCAAAGAATGAATTATGGTATGTGTTGTCAGGTGACATGTATCAGGGTAAGGCCGCAAAGTTCACTCACATAAGGAATCCGACTATTAGGATAGTCGTCAAGCACATCGGGTCGACGATTCTAGCAAAAGAGGAGTCAGGCAGTGTGACAAAATCTCAGCTGGAGTATCTGCACGATGCCATCTCTCCTATGGTACCAGATTTGTACCACGACCCCACTCTCGCTGCAGGACCTCCTTTGAACATAACATGGGACTATCTTTTTCCCAACGAGCTGATCAGGCGCAGATACAGGGGTGACCCGAGGAAGGGAGTGGTTGAGTCAATCGGTAGTCTCTTGACATCGATCTTCATGCACCATGGGTTAGACCTCGAGCATACAGAGGTTATTCAGAGGATCGATTTGATCGATACAGCTGCCTTGGCAAGATTTGTGTAATTTCTGGAGAAGAAGCAGTGGACCTTTTTCGATGATACACCCCAGATGATGTATACCACCCTCCGAGCTCCTCACATCACTTCACTAAGCTGCAGAGAGAACGTGCAGTTCTGACCTGATTTGTCGCATCCCGAGATCTTTAGTAAGCTCAAAAAGAAGGAGACTACACCGCGAGCTCGATCTAGGAGAGCTGGAGCTTCCACCTCCCCTCAGTTCGTACCTCAAGCATCAGCCGCTCAACCTTTTTGCTTTCTGCTTCCCGAGTTTCCTGAGGAGGAACTCGGATTGCCTCACTATTCGCTGGACTTCACGGATCGGCAGTTTGGAGAATGACAGGTTGAGAACGAGTTGAGAAAGAGGTCGATCCAGCGGACAATCTGGAAGGCTTGAGGAGGATCACAACCTCCCTTTGTATGAGTGCACCTGCAGCCGATCGTGACGAGCATGCTTCCATGCATACCGCACCTACCCGCCGACCGGATGTTACTGGACATCGGTCTGACGATGACGAGGATGATCAGACAGTGGATTACCGTATTCCTCGCTGCCCAAGAGCACCAGACGACCGCTACAGCGAGAGCCCTGAGTAGCTCCTTTGCTACTTCCCACTTTTGGTTTAGTTTCTTTTCATTTTCTTTAACACTATTTCCTTTTGCTACTTTTTTTTTTTTGCGTTTTTATGTCTTCCTTTTGGTTTATTTTTACACCAGGATGGTGTAAAGTAAGTATGGGGGAGAACACTTATTGACTAACGCATTTTTTCTGTTTTGTTTCTTTTCATTCTAGATTTTTCAGACTATTTCCTTCTTTTATTTCTGTATTTTTGAGCTTTCGAGACTGACATCAGATCATTTTATTTTCTATTTCCCTAGCATTATCCTGAACTTAGTATCACTTGTTTTGCATTTGTTTGGAATCGATTAAACTATTGGAAAACCTAGATACAAAGCAACACTCAGTTTCAGAGCACACTCATCTCACTTTCAGGGGATTTCATGCTGATTTCACACCTAACCTGACTTAATCCTCTCGTCAAGGGAATTGGTAATACATCAGGTATGATCCTTCTTTTTAATGTTCCTTGTAAGTTTGGTTCTATATCTCTCTTCACCATGTTCAGGGATTTCGAGCCAAAAATTATGATAGTCGATATAAATTTTTGCATTAAGTTAGCCTAGGGCATAAGTTTTCCAATGACACTGTGAATTTTTAGAGTGAATTAGACGTCTCTGAGGATAAATCCAATGACGTAACCTTTGTCACTTTACTGATTAGCTTACTGAAGGAACACTCCAATGAAGCAACTTACTGGTAAGAGAATTCGTCTTATGAAAATACAGAGATGGAATCAAACTGAAGGTAGTCTAGAGAGTGAAAGTAGGAACTCTTAGCCTTTTGATCAATATTTCCTCCAATGAGACTGCACTTAGATTTATTAGGGAGACAGTATAGGAATTATGATTCTTTGTTTTGATTTTGATGAGTCATATTCTTGTGATCACTTTAAACTTGATGTGCAGGATCTCGAGAGAGTCATTTATCTGATGAGATGTGATATTCCTACAGTCTTTCTTGCTTTGCTTGAGGACAAGCAAGAAGATAAGTCTGGGGGAATTGATGTTCCTCATATTTTGTCAGTTTTGAGCCCATTATTACGGTTATATTTGGGAAAATGTGTCTATGTTTTTTTGAGATTTCAGGTCAAAAACGTTCAGAAATGGAATCATGTTTGAAGGTGGAACTTGGGGAGGTTTGAAGCATTTTCCGGTATTCTCCACGAAAGGAAGGACCGATCGATCTACCAAGGATCGATCGATCAATGATCTGAAAGGATTATGCGCACGATCCGAAGAACGACTTAGTTTTTGAGAAGATCGATTCATTATCCCAAAGATCGATCCATCATCCAAAAGATCAAAGCCTTACACAGAAACCTAATTTTGCTATTTTCAGCTCTTGTTGTGGGCCCTATAAATACTTTTTTCCTATTTTTATTTTGAAAAAGCCGCTTTTGAGTTGTGAGAGACGAATTTTATAGAGTTTTAAGAGTTTGTAATCTTGGAAGAAGATCTCTTCATACTGGAGAAAAATTTATGAATCCTCTTTATTTCTGTTAATTCAATTTTAATTTCAGTTCATCATGACTTGCCAAATTTGTTGTTCAATGTCTAAGTATATCTTAGATCGGATCTAGGGATTTTAAGGTTTTAGAATTCACTGTTGGGGAACAAATAATATTGATGAATATATGATTATCCTTCTAATACTCGAGTCTAATGCATAGATTAGCATGATCACCTCGTCGATGATTTCAGGTTGTTAACTTTCCAGAAGATTGTTAAGAACTAGAACTAGGTTAGAAGAGCAATTCCTTCACTACCAACGAGAGTTGATGCTAGGTTGGATTGTGGGTAATTGAACCTAAACGATAAAGCCTATCTGTAATCTGAAACCAATGAGAGTTAGAACCTTTAGGTTATTAATAGAGGGGTAGATTCAACGAGAGTTGGTTTACCTTTATTTATGTTCAAGCCGAGAATAAGATTAGAATAGTTCATGAATAGTTTCCTTGACAAGAATTCTAACTCCCGAATGAATACCCGACATCCGATTACTTTAGTTATGTGATTACAATCACATTAAAGTTGTTAGAATTCACTTCCTTCATTCGATTGAAATAGCTTGAGATTTAATAGAAATTGAGAGTGTAACTTGGTTCTCTGAGGAATTCGACCCCTAAGTACTATTACATTTGCTGTGCACTTGCAGTAGGATATAGGGTTAAAACTCGTAGTATTAGTATGCAGTGTAGATGCAAAGTATGCAATATGAACCTAAAAGGACTCTAAAATGATAGATATGCTATGGATAAGAATGCAGAAAAAGATGAAGAAAACCCCTAAAACATGCTAAAATGGAGACATATCACCTTCCCATATAAACCTCAAACGTCTTCACCGGCTTCGAAGTGCTTCCTCTCTCAACTAATATCCTCCCTTTCACTCTTGAATTCTTTCCAGAACCCGGTCTACTCTTTCCATCTGCACTTCATCCAAGAGTTGCCGCACTAATTCCTTTCAGAGAGAGTCCTTGCTATTGTTTACCTGCAAATACCGAACAAAGAAACATTACATTTCAATATCGATGCTTATTTTACATATTTGGCCTCTTGTGATTCCAGCTTTTGTAGGCATAAACCCTTATGTCATTCAATTACCTAGTTCTACCCCACTAAGATGTCTTACACTTGCCCATTAGTCATTTACCCTTTTAATCGCCCATGAACCCTAGTTTTATCTTACTCAAAATTTTTCCCAATTTCACATCTCTCTTCCAAATTTATTCTCGATCTTACCGTCTTTTCTTTGTTAAAACCAAACGCTTATTATATAAATTTCATATCATCATATTGCATGTCGCCTTACCTCTCTTTCTTTTCTAGAAGCCACTTCTTCCTCCCCAACAGTATCCCTTTGCTTATCTTCTTCAACACCTCTTCCAAAAACAAAGCTTATCTTTAATTTCTCTCACTCTCACTCCCTCTTTCTCTTTGATTTCTCTCACTCACTATTTCGCATGTGTTCACACTTTCGTCTTCACTTTTGCCTGTGTTATTTAAGTTCTTGAGTTTTTCGCAACAAAATGGCATAACCGGCGAACAGTTATAATGGCATTTCTCGCCAATAAAAACTAAAATGCGACATACGGGAAAATTTTCCCTTTTTTATTCCAAATTACTATTATTGAAGAGAGGGAAGTGCAATCTCTAAACGTTATATTGCATGCACATGTGTCTGCCACAAGTTCATATTAGTACATTGAACTTGTACTCACTCTTTTTTGATTGGCTATCTGCGTAATATTTTAGTATAAACGCATAAAATCAGCAGTTTTTACGTTTATCAGTAGCAGTTAAAGTTTACAACAAAGAAAGGAACGAAAAGTCTTTTTTTGTTCAACTTAACTGAAACTGATATCCCTTATCCTTTGGCTTTTTATATGTCTTATCATCAGCTTTCAGATGAATATAGAAACTACGCTTGTTCTGTAATGGTCTAAGGAGAACTGACTACTTTTTCTCAGGCAAAACAATTTAATGAATGGATTTCAGCAATGACTGAAGAATTAAGCCTTAGAGGAATCTTCTACTTCGGATAATTGCTCATTGCCATAAAACAAGAAAGCAATAGGTTGTAAATGGGTCTACAAGTGATGTACTCCATTATTATCGGTTTTTGACTCATATTTTCATTGGTTAGTCTTTGTTAGTGTTTTAGAGTATTTTCGAGTACTTGGATAAAAGTACTCAAAACATAGATCGGAGAAAGAAGAGTATTTCTAGTGTTTTTAGCTCGGAAATTGATCGACCTACATCAAGATCGATCAATTCCACCACCACCAGAAGTTGCGCCCAATCATCTTAACCTTATTATTTACCTTTTGCAATTCCATTATGCTTTTCATCACCATTTGTCCTTTGTCTAATTTGATTATATGTGAGTAGTTCTTTAATTAGGTTTAGGGTTTTAGGGAATCATTGAATTAGGAATAAGTAGGGTTTATCCTAGAGTTCTCCATCTATTGTTGAGTGTAATGCCTAGATTAGCTTGATTACCTAACTTATGATCAGAGGTTGTTTAACTCACCAAAACTGATTGTTAGATGCCTAAAATAGCTTAGATGAGCAATAAGTCCTTAGCCAACAAAAGCTAATGCTAAGGTTTATTGTGGACATTTTTGGATTCTAGGTTGCTAGATATAGTTGTCGACGCCTTGACAGTGGGTTTGCTAAACGCTTATGTTTGAGTCGAGAATAAGTTATTTATGATCCTTGAATACTTTTTTGATTCAGTTGCTTGTTTCATGATGATTTTCCTTATGCTTAGTGCTTTTATTTATTGATTTTTATAACCGTTGTTTACTTTTAATTTTTAATTGCAATGACCATCTTATTAGTTTGTCTTAGCTTAAATTAGATCCACAAAATCAATAGTGAAAAACTTGATTCTCGTGGATTCGATTCCTAAATACTACTTTGATTTGTTGTGTACTTGCACTAAGATTATAGGGTTATAAATTTTTGTATCAACAAGACAAAGTTGAACTTGGTGTGTTTTAATTAGCAGAATCAGACTTAACACTCAAGAACTTTACTGATGCGGACTTAGGAGACTCTATGATATCGTGGAAGACAAAAAGCATGAAATAGTCTCTTATTCATTTGCAAAATAAGATTACAGGGAAATGGGTTATGCAATACAAGAAGTTGGGTGGTTGGTGATGTATCGCATTTTTATTGGTTGAACTCATATTTTCCTTAGTTTTTTCGAGTATTTTTAGTCTTTTGGGGCCTTTTCATGTACAAAACGAGTAAGGATAAAAAAAGCACTCATAGCATGGATTAGAGCTAGAAAAACATTTCATGAATTTTCAGAGACCAAGATTGACCAGTCCTTATATTACAAGAAGATTCGTACGACTGTTGGAGCGACCAACTAATTTACGGAACCGTTCTTAACCAAAAATCGATCGATCCCCCTATGGATCGATCTTTCCAACCATTAAGAACATTTTTGCACTTGATATGTAGAACTTCCAGCAAGATAAAAATCTACCATTATGTAGTGGATTAATTGATATGCATCAGAATCGACAGTTCCAAGGGCCTGAGCAAGTCCATATTTTCCTTTTTCGTCCGGTTTAACTTATTTTGTACCAGACGAGTTTTTGCCTTTTCAATTAGGGTTTATATAGTTTTGAAAGGAGAACTTTTTGTATTTTTGAGAGCAGACTTTTGCTATTACTCTTGCAAGCTTTTGGGAGAAGAATCATCTTCTACACTTTAGATAAGTGTTTTGAAGCCTTTTTAGTATTCTATTTTACAATTCAATTATATTTTCTAAGATATCCATTATGTTGTTTTCCTTGATTATGCCTTAGTAGTTTCATAACCAATTTTAAGGGTTTTTAGGGATTAGGGAATCAATAAATTTGTAACAAATAAGGCTTTATCTTAAGTGTTTTCCATCTATTGCTGAGTTTAATGCTTAGCTTAGCCTAATCACCTAACTTATTATTATAGGTTGTTTAACTCATAAAAAATGCTTGTTAGATGCTCGAAATAGGTTAGATGAGAAATTAGTCATTAACCAATGAAAGCTATTGTTAAGGCTAATTATGGACCTATCAGACCAATTCAGTAATGAGTGTTTAGATATCTAAGATCAAACGACATTTTATGATTCTATGTTGCTATATATAGTAATCAACACCACGACAACGAGTTTGCTATATTTGATGTTTGAGTTGAGAATTGGTTGTGTTTGTGCCTTGATTAGTTTCTTGATTCGATTTCTTATTTCCTGAATGAGTTACCTTTGTCTAATGCTTTTATTATTTAATTTGAAAATTGTTATTCGTTTTAGGTTGTTAGTTACTATCACTTCTCATTTGAATTGTCTTAGCTCGGATAGCATTTTATAAATCGATAGTGAAATTCTTGGTCTTCGTGAATTTGATTCATAGATACTACTCTAGTTTGTTTGTGCACTTGCAATAATATAAGGATTAAAACTTGAGTGTATCAAGTTTTTGACACCATCGTCGGGGACCAATTGTTTGTCTTTTAGTCTAATTCTTCTTTTATTTATGTTTTTATGTATTTTTGATGTTTCAATTTTATGGTTGGGAGAAGCCAAGGCTCAAAACAACTCATGAACTTCGACATTAAGACACTTGCCAGAGTTGAATGTGAGAATTGGAGAGCAAGAACGATGAGTCAAACTAATCCTACTAATCTCATGGCCAACACCAATGAACAACTAAATCAAGAGGAAGAGGTTACTGTTGATCAGTTGCAACAACATATAGCTCAGTTGAGGCGTCAATAAGAACAGCCACACCATCATGTAATAGGTGATCTGGAAACACCTCACTTGTTCTACCAGAACATGTCTGCAATTTGTCCTCCACTGATTCAAAGGCAAGATTTTGAGATCAAGCCTTAACTTATTGGATTTGTCAAGCAAGATGTTTTCAATGTTTTACAACGATCTCAAGAACAAGTATGAATCAGTGTGTGCTCATGTGAGGAGGCTTCAAGGAGAATTTATAAAGAAGCTGGAAAAGAATCCTTAGGAAACATGCAATGTAGTCATATTCGATTTTGATTCCAGCAGGAAAAGTGATGAGGTTTCCAAGTTGGTACTTGAGGATACAATTTAAGAGGGTACGATGAAACCACAAAATGTGGTTCACAAGGAAGAGTATAAATCACCCGAGGGGATTATGCAGAAAGTTGGGAAGGTTGCTAATCTTCCAGTTTACAGACCACCAATCTCTTTCCTGAAATAACTCACCAAGTTGGAAGATCAAGGTGGTTTTACTATTCCATGCACTCTTGGAAAAATGGATTTCGAGGATGCACTTTGTGATTCTTGAGAAAGTGTAAACGCGATATGATTCAAAAAAGTCAAGAAGCTAGGAGTTGAGCTTATGCAGGATCATAATGCATCCATTTATTTTGTAGACACCTCATCTAAGTGCCCACATGAAAGATTAGTGGATGATCCCCTCATGATTGGGAACTACAAGGTTCCAATGGACTTCACTGTGGTGGAGATGGCACGAGGTGATACGGTTACCTTGCTCTTGGGATGGTTGTTTCTGAACAATGTTGGGGCTAATATCGATTTCCCTAACATGAGAAGGGTTTTAGAGGATGTCGACAAAGGGGGTCTCATACCCTATATCGGCTCTTAGGGTCAGGTTACGTGAAACGATCAATTCAAGCAAGATGATTAAATATGAGTCAGAATCAGAGATTGTAGTATGGGCTTTGACAACATTATGCAGAAAGTTGGGGACCACCAATATCTTTCCTGAAATAACTCACCAAGTTGGAAGATCAAGGTGGTTTTACCACTCCATGCACTTGGAAAAATGGATTTCGAGGATGCACTATGTGATTCTGGAGCAAGTGTAAACGTGATATCATTCAAAAAAGTCAAGAAGCAAGGAATTATGCAGGATCATAATGCCTCCATGAAAGTGCCCACATGAAAGATTAGTGCACTATCCCCTTATGATTGGGAACTACAAGGTTCAAATAGACTTCGCTGTGGTGGAGATGGCATGAGGTGATACGGTTACCTTGCTCTTGGGATGGCTATTTCTTAAAATTGTTGGGGCTAATATCAATTTCCCCAACATGAGAAGGGTTTTAGAGAATGTCGACAAAGGGGGTCTCATACCCTATATCGGCTCTTAGGGGCAGCTTCCGTGGAATGATCAATTCAAGCAAGAGGATTATAAATGAGTCAGAATCAGAGATCGTGGTGTGGGCTTTGACAAGTTTCGATGATTTGTTTGGATATGAGTCTTATGAGGAAGAAAATGTATTATGAGAGCTTGCACGGGACTTAGTAGACTGCTATGACACTACGAATTTGTATCCTCCAGAAAAACGTATGGTTGAACACCAGTTGACTGTTAACTCCCATGTAATTCTGTTCAACTATTGTCTTAAGATTTTTACAAGTAAGCTTGAGGTATGATGCTCAAGCCTCTTTACTATAAAAAAGGTCTAGCTATGTGGAGGAACAATTTGACTAAGGGAGGAACCACTTGACTAAGGGAGGAATAATTTCTCTTGAGAGTCCACCCGCCGTTTAAAAGAAGATTTAGTCAAGCTCAGAGGGAGGCAACTAACTATTATGTTCATTTTTATTTTCAGTATTTTGGGTTTTTTCTAAGTTCCATTTTCTTTTGTTTCATGCAAGAAAAGCAAGGTCAGAGTGCTAAGACCGACCGATCTATCGACCCGCTGAAGAAATTGAGACGTGTGAATGATCTAACGAACGATCTAATTGGCATGATCGACCGATCTGGTCGAGATGATTGATTTGCGGACAACTTGATGATCGATAATACAAATGGGGATCAATCGATCAAGATTGGCAATACAGTTTCGTAGACGACCCGACGACCGACCTCAACACGAGGATTGATCAATCGAAAACTGGTTCAATTTACTTTGGGCGATTTTTGAGAGAATGTTTCCACAAACTTCTATCGAGTATAACTCTTTTATTCTCAATGGTTTTGAATAATTCTTGAGCCTAATCCACTTTGAGTGTTCCTCTCTTTCTGATTATTCTAGTCTCATTTTTGATCTGAAAATGTATGACCCTCTTTCTCTAATTTTCCATTTCGAAAAAATTGAAGATTTTGAGGATTTCTAATTTTTTCAGTGTGTTTGATTTATGATTTTTAATACATCTGCTTATGCCATTATATGATGATTTTGTGCATAAAATTACCTAATTCTGGAGTATTTATGTGTAGAATCTGATTTTTTAGGTTGATGAAGAATTTAGGCAAGTTTTAGGAATTTCAGTTTAGAATTTGAGTATATAACGAATAGCTTGATGCATTGTTGGATGTTTTAATGTGATGCTACTAAGTCTAAATTAATGTCTTCACATAACTCTAGTTGTATGTCCAATTTTTTTGGTATTTCATACTATAGATTTTGATTTATGCCATTTGATTTTATGCATTACGTAAGAACCAAGAAACCAACTAAGAAGTTCAGGCTATCCTCACTACAAGGACAGGAAAGGGGACAATCATCCAATTATAAGCCACACAGTACGGATAAAGATCAGACTAATGAGCCATGGCCACGACCTGATTGTACTCATTTTCTGAACAATGATAAGTATCCTACAGATGCAACAACCATAAAGAAAAACCATACTTATGTCGAGAGAGGGAGAGAGAGAGAGAGAGAGAGAGAGAGAGAGAGAGAGAGAGAGAGAGAGAGAGAGAGAGAGAGAATCTGGTTGGTAGCGTCATAACATTGTCTTCTATGATCAGCTTTTTTGGAACAAGATAGCCCCGACCAAGTTTATTTTCACCAACACACTACAAATGTTTGGGATATTAGATGATGTGAGTGGTATGTTGGACATAATTTTTTTTTGGGATGTTCCCGCATCGCAACTATATGTTGCATCCTGAGTTTATTCGTTAGTTTTTTGCATCTTCTGAGCTATATGAGACTGTCGATCCACATGGTCCACTACAGATTGATAGTGTCATATAGCTCGCATGATGCTTAGTTTTCTCTTCATTTGTGTATTGTACAAGATGATGATAAATGAGCTTTGTGATCCTTATGGTTTTTGCATAAACATTGATAGTTATTTGCCTTCAACAAATTGTCCACCTCATACGACATTGTGGAGAAATATAGCAGATGGTGGGTATGATGGTCGTACAACAAAAGTTACTCAGATTAGGAACCATGCAATATGGATGGTGGGGAAGATCACTAGCTCTATTTTGCTAAAAAAAAGGGGTCTAAAGAGGTTAGTAAGCTCGAGCTTTCATTGTTACATTACGTGATTTCTCCAAAGGTCCCTGATTTTAACAATGATGCTCATCCTCCAACACAGCAAAGTCTCGACATAAATTGAGTATTTGTTTTCGCTGAGATACTCGCAGGTTGAAGTTTTAGAGGATCGCCTGATACGCCACTGAAGGAGACGATATGGAGTCTCTTTAGTCTGATATCCATACATCATGGGTTTGATCTCATTAAAACGCCAAAGGTGGAGCAAATATATCTGATGGATGAGAGTTTCATGACTAATTGCATTTACCTAACGACCAGACTCAAGTGGACATACTATGACCACATATTGGATCTATACAATTCTGAGCTCAACTCTATCACTCGTTGTTCCAACATGGAATTCAAATTGCACATTACTCACCCAGAGACAACTAAGTGCGAGACTCGACCTCCTCTTCGGACTACATTTCATCCATATGCGGATTAGGGATATCCGCTGCATGGTGCTCATCCACAACCTCCTGCAGAGTCCACGATGGAGCACATCATTCCTGAGTACACTACTGAGTATGATCTCCCTCCTTTCGCTGATGACTTTGCTAGCAGGGAGTATAAGCAAAGGGTTCATGAGACTGAGCTAAGGAAACACTCCATGATGAAACGCATGTGGGACGAACTTAGGAAAATCAAGTTGTTGATCCATTCATGCCTTGGCGAGTCGTCAAGGACTGCGTCTAATAGCTGAGAGCCACCGAGACTCCACTTGTCGTTGTTGGACATGGGAACAGTGGACGAGCAAGCACTAGATCACCGCCTACCTCGACATTGTGGAGCTTCTGGAGATAGCAAGAGCTTTAGCTTACATGTGATACACAAAGTTTTAACCATATGAATCTCCTACAGTTGCACATTAAACGTAGTGCTTGTTGTCACAGTATCAATCTTAATAATCAAATTTTGGGTAAAATAATTCAAATAGAAATAATGGTGGAAATCAAACAATATTGGATATGAAACTATATAGACTGAGTAAATTTAAGCATCAAGTTGAGGGAATTCATTGGGAATTAGGAGTCTAAACCTCGGAAATACTATGTCTAGCACCTTTTAGAATTGTAATTTGTTGTTTGGTCCTAGAGATCTAAACACATTTTATTGATTAGGTCTGATAAGTCCATGTTTAACCTTAACATCGGCTTTTGTTGGTTAAGGATTAATAGGTCATCTATGTTTTGTTCAAGGATCTAATAAGCACTTTAGGTGAGTTAAAGTTCCTATAATCATAAATTATTTAGTTACTCTAGCTTAAGCATTAAGATTAACAATAGATGGAGAACACGCCAAGGTTAAACCCTATTTATCCCTAATTCAATGAAATTCTAGATCCCTAAGAAAACCTAAACCTGATTGGGGATTACTGAGACATAATTGAAAAGAACAAGGCAATAGACATCTTAGAAATCATAATAGAATTGAAATAGAAATATAGAAGAGTGTTAAGAAATCTTATCCAAAGTTGAAATCATCTTCCCAAGGTATATACGAACAAAAAATAGTCTCCCCAGGTTGTGTTTCCCCTCTCTCTCTCTAAAAAAAACTAATTATATTTGTCAAAAACGCATCTTTTTACAAAATAAGGAAAAATCAGGTGTTATATCGCAAGCTCAAGGATCGATCGATCAAGATGTGAATCAATCGATCTGCTAGAGAACGGTTGATCCTTGTGCTATATGGTTTATCTACAAGTCGGGCGCAATTCAGTCTAAGGGTTAGATCAGTCGATCATGGGATGTAAGGTCGATCCTCAGGTCGGGTGCATATCCTTGTGGCAAGGACACCGATCGAGCAGGCGAGGATGGTCAATCTTAAAACTTGTGCGCAGCTTCTTTTTTTTTGTGATGCATTGATCGATACATCAAGATGCGGATCTATAGATCTTAATGTTCTGTAAAAATACCAAAATTTTTCCAAATTGCTCCAATCCATGTTTTGAGTGCACAATCCAAATTTTACCTATCGTATTCCTGCAAAGACTCTAAAACACTAACAAAGACTCCAAAAACATACAGAAATGCGAGCTAAAAACCTATGCAAATTAAGTACATCAATTTCCCAGACTTAGCTTCTTGCTTGTCCTTAAACAAGCAAATAAATAGAGATGGAAAAGAAAAGTGTAATCTAAGAACTCATCCGTCATAAGAGTAATGTCATTGGAGTTTCTCTCAGCCTACCAACATTACTCAAGTAAAGAGTACAATCATTGCCCTTTTTCCCTCAGCCTACTAACAATACTTTAGATTTGGCACAATCATTTGAGAGGAATAAAACACAGAAACGAAACTCACACTGATCGATCTTTGAGGACTAAAGAGAGAACATGATCTGATACATATCAACCCCTTGACAAGAGAATTAAGTCAGGTTAGGTGTGAAGCCGACATGAGATTCTATGAATACCCAAGAGGATATGGGTAATGCCGAGAAGTTGTATTGTCTATGAGTTTTCCAATAGTTGATCAATTCCTATCAGGCCTGAGTCAATGGTATTTAAGTTCATGAGAATGGAACAAACCTCAAAAATCATAGTTCCTCTAGCGGGTTTTAAAACTAAAAATGACTCAAGGTTCAGATAAAATAAAGAAAATTATCATTAGTCACAACAAGTGTCCTCCGCCAGACGTACTTCCCATTGCTCTGGTGTGAGAATAAGCCTAGAGGTAGCACGACTTACGCAAAAAGAAAAATAAATAGGAAAAAGAAAAAGGGTTCGAGAAACTGTTAAACATGTAGGGTGAATCGACCAATCTAAATAGAGATTGATCGATATGTTGTTTGATGTCCAGATGGATCTCAGGTCGATCAATAGAATGGGCGCATTGTCACGTGACCTGTCAAATCGATTGATTGAAGCTTTTAGCTCGATATCTAGAACATGCACAATAATGCATTATTCCACCGATCGATCGATTTGGTATTAGTTAGATCGATCATAGCAGCTCGGCCAAATTCTTTCATGTGAAAAAAAGAAGACAAAGACAAGAAAAATATGAGGCTGAAAAAAAAAAAAACTTGAAAACATACGAGTGGGTTGCCTCCCATTAAGCACTTGTTAAAAGTCTTTTAGCTTAACTTGATATTTTCCTACCTGATAGGAAGGTTATCCAAAGGGATAGAGTCTCCTTCATTCATGCTTATATCAACCAAGTATGGTTTCAAGCGCTGCCCATTAAGTATGAACTCTCCCCCTTTAGTGCTAAGCAACACTACAGCTCTGTCAGGGGCATACTTCAATGATAGTAAACGGTCCATACTACCTTGACCTAAGCTTTCCAGAAAAATGTTATGAACGAGAAGTGAATAAGGGAACCTTATCACATGCACCAAAATTTATGCTACGGACACGTTTATCATGGGCTGACTTTGTGCCTTCCTTGCACATCCTTGAATTCTCATAAGTCAAGTAACAAATCTCATGGAGTTCATGCAGCCGCATTGTTCGCCTCTCAGAAGCTGGTTTGATGTCGAAATTCAGGACTTAGTGGCCCAATCTGCCTTATACTCAAGCTCTACCTGGAGGTGACATAGAGTGTCTTGTACGCTGTCCTATATGTCCAAAGAGTGTCATCAAGTTTGATAGACTAGTCCTTCCTTGTTGTAGTAATTGTTTTCTAAAGGATGCTTTTGATTTCTTGGTTTGAAATCTCAAAGTTGACCACTCTTCCGTGGATGATAGTGAGGTTACATTGGATAGCTTGGAACCTAAGCAAGAGGAAATTCTGCAAGTACCGGCTGGAAGCATGACAATATCTCGGACCAAGGTCTTCAACCAAGCTACTGGAGGACTCCTTAGGCGTATTGAAACCTATAAAGAATACGATTCAAGTCTGACCACAATGGTGCTGACTTGCCTTCATCATTCGGGTGTATAGACCATTAACACTCTTTTCCCTTGCGTGGTTTTGTCCCATTGAATTTTCCACCAAGGTTTTTTAATGAGGTTAATTGGGATACACTTATTCAAGAGACCCAATGATGAATTTATACTCGGCCCATTCTCTTTTCTAAACCCATCTCGAATGTCGGCCAAGTTTTTCTATATAAGATGTTGTAACCTCATTTGTAAGACATCTTTGATTCTAATCTAAAAAGTTTCTTCTAAGTGTTTTTTCACTTTCTTTGGTGAGTAATTCCAAAGACTTGGTATATCAAAGGTCATTTTGCAAACCTTTGTGCGACCCCTCAATTCCCCAACGATCCCTTTATCTCTTCCGAGTTGTTGTTGATCAATGTATCTATCTGCTTTCTTCTGAAGTGACAATCTATCATAGTGTTACATCAAGTTGTATCAGAGCCACTTCTAAAGCTAAGTGATTTTTCTTCTATCATCTCTCTTCTCTTTCATGTTCTTTATCCACATCTCCTTGCTTCCACTTTTTGTTCATCGATATAAAAAAATAAAAATAAAACAAAATTGTGTTAGGTTGATTTACCATCATCGCTCCTATAATATGAGTATTAATCATCCTCTGATTGTGTTTATCATTCTATATTTCATGGTAATTCTATCTGTTACGATTGGATCTGCTGTTGTTTTTGTTGACCCTTCATATTCTAGATCAGACCTTTTTATATCCAATTGTGTTTGTTGTTGTGTGTTTTTTAATTATTTAGTCGATCAGTTCTAGATAATTGTTCCATTAACTTTGTGATTAAGTCATCTAGATCTCTGTTTGATAATAATTATATTTGGCTATTCATCTTCTTATCAAGACGTTTTGATCATTTCGATAGTATTCCATCGGTTCTGTTTTACTCTTTGAACTATTTTACTGCCGATATTTGTTTTCATCTTGCAGAATCATGTCTCAAGGGGATGAGGAAACTTCACAAAGTGTCAAAAACCAAGTTACTAATGGAGGCTATGGAAAAACTTTTGTAGAAAAAACTTGAAACAACCTTAGATCAACGGTTTGCAGCATTCCGTTATGAGATACAATCCGATGGAAAAACATAGGAATCCAACTCGATCCAAGAGAGGAAGATCTGACAAGGAACCCATGCACGTTTCATCGGGTCATGAAGAAGAATTTAAAAGAGATGATCATAACAAAGATAATATGGTTGAGGGATATTATTCTCAAAAGAGTAATGCGACTAAAAGAAGTAGTCGATCACATAGTAAGAAAGAAGCTTGTCACAATGAGAAATAGACAAAGAAAATATCCAATCACTACTTGGACGGAAATGAAAATGGTACCCGGCTCATTATCAGTGTAATTTACACCAAAAGTTAAGAAGACTTGCACAAGGAATTCGATCAGTTGAGGACTACTACCAAGAGATGGAACTACTTATGTTACGAGCTGACATCATAGAAGACCGAGATGCTACAATGGCTAGGTTTTTGGGTGGTCTCAACCGAGATATTCAAGATAGACTTGAATGAGACATTATGTGGAGATTGAGGATATGTTGCACAAGGCAATTCTGTTTGAACAGCAACTCAAGCATAAAGGCTCCACTAAGACAGCTCAACATATTGCTCCAACAACAATCGACCATGCTACTTTAAAGAAGAAAAGCCACGGGAGTTCCACAAACCGGAAAGCTCCAAAGTTTAAACAAAACCTGGTTTAGAGGTTACAAACTCAAAGGAAATTGTTGAATCCAAACCTAGGACTAGAGAGGTTAAATGCTTCAAGTGCCAAAGCAGAGGACATTATGCCAATGCATGCCCAAATAATAGAGTCATGGTATTGTTTCCCAATGTCGAATATGAAACTTAAGATGAAGAACATAATCCTGGCCCAACTTCAGCAAAAACCAACAGGATCATACCAACTTTTGAAGCGGCTCCATTACAAGGAAATATCATTGTGGCAAGAAGAGTTCTTAGTTTGAATGCCAAGACAGAATAGCAAGAGCAAAGAGAAAATCTCTTCCACACAAGATGCATGATACAAGGAAAAATATATGGTATGATTATCGATGGAGGGAGTTGTACCAATGCGGCTTGTGAGTCCATGGTCAATAAACTTGGACTTGAGAGTTTTAATCATCTGAACCATACAAACTCCAATGGCTAAGTGAAGAAGGTTAATTGAAAGTAACTCAACAAGTAAAGGTACCATTATCTATTGGTGAATACAAAGATGAGATCCTATGCGACATACTAGCAATGGAGGCTGGGCATAGATTGTTTGGAAGGCCTTGGCAATCTGATCGGTGAGTTACTCACAATGGTTTCATCCATCCGCACACTTTCGTTCACAATGGATAGAAAATTGTTCTTCTTCCCTTGTCACCACTTGAAGTCTATAGGAATCAAATTCAGCACGCCGAGACTTTTTGATTGGAGAAACAAGGCCGCAAAGCCACTTACTTGTACGCTAAGATCCAATTTAATTAAACATTCCCTCATAACTAGAAAAATGATGCTCCTTTTTGTCTTTAATGGAATTTTATCCACTCTTTCTAACGTCGAGCCTGTTTTTCCAAGCAAAATGATTTCTCTTTTGCAGGAATTTAAGGATGGTTTTCCTGAAGAAATCACGAAAAGATTACCTCCTATAAGAGACATAAAGCACCAGATTGATTTTGCTCTGGGAGAATCGTTGCCAAACAGACCTGCTTATAGAATCAATCTCGTTGAAACTAAGGAACTATAAATACAAGTGAAAGGACTGCTTGTATGAGTTGTTCTGCAGTTCATGTTTTTATGGTGCCAAAAAAAGATGGTAGTTGGTGCATGTATGTTGATTGTCGGGCAATCAACAATATTACGGTTAAATATGGCCACCCTATTCCTAGATTTGATGATATGTTTGATGAGTTACATGGGTCTATTTTTTTCTCTAAGATAGATTCAAAGAGTGGTTATCATCAGATTAGGATGAAAGAAGGGGATGAGTAGAAAACTGTATTTAAAACTAAGTATGGGTTATATGAATGGTTGGTAATGCCCTTTGGTTTGAAAAATGCACCTAGTACTTTTATGAGGCTAATGAACCATGTACTTAGGCCACCATTATCAAGGATTTCTTAAAGGTTTCTTAACTTATTTTATTATTAAAAATTTAAGAAACTCTTAAGAAATCTTATGAAAGTTTCTTATTTAAGAAACTCTTTAATTGGTTTCTTACCTTATTTTATTAGTTTATTATTAAATAATATTTTTAATTCACTTTTTTCATATATAATCATTTAATAATATTTAAGAAACTCTAATAAAAACTCTCCTATAATGTTGCTCTTAGATCATTCATTGGTGAATTTTCCGTGGTTTATTTTGATGACATCTTAGTTTATAGCAAGTCTTTAGATGAGCATATATAGCATATTAGGAAGGTTCTAGGAGTACTTCGGCAAGAAAGTTTGTATAGTAATTTAAAGAAGTGCACCTTTTGCACGAATAATCTTGTATTTCTAGGATTTGTTGTAGGTGTAGATGGTATCAAGGTGGATGAAGAAAAGGAAGGTAATTTCACAGACAAGTCAGCAACCATCTCCTTGCACTTACCAACCTCTAAATCTTTTCGAGATTTCTTAGGTGGAACCAGACATGGAGGCTTAGGCAGATACACTCTGTCAAATAATGTTGGTACCCTCTCATTACGTACTAATGGAAACCGCTGAATTGGGTCTAGTGTGGTCTCATCTATTGGAATTCGTACCGCCTCATCATCAAAATCTATAATCACATCACAGATAACTAGTTTCTTCACAGTTTGTTCCAATTCTTGACCACTCCTGAGTGTGATGGTATTGCTTTCTTTGCAGTCTTCCCATCTTACTCATGTCGTAGGCTGCTGCTGATTCTCATTCTTTTGGACCTGGGCAAGAACATTCTCATACTTTGTGATCAGATCATCATACATCTTGTCTACCTTTGCATTAATCTCGATAGTAGATTTGTGCTGTCCTTGAATGATTTTCTGCAACATTGCCTTGATCTCGTCTTGATAGTAGTCAGGAGAATTTGATGGCCGGTTAAGTGATCGGTAAGGCTCCTACTGGACACTTTTCCACTTGATGCACTGAACCAACCACGCTTAATGTTGCACACTGATGGACAACTCTTATTTTTTCTCTACTTGCTTAAATGAACATGTATAGCTTAGCAGTAAGTTCGTCTATCTTCTAAGATTAAATGGTTTTTCGCCGGTCAGATGGATTTCCTTTAAAGGGCTGATGACTCGAGCTCGCAGCCAAATTATTAATCATTGTGAACTCTTTTTCCTTGGTGTTGGTCATAAAGTCACAATTGCTAGCAGCATTCAAAGATCTCTTTGTACTCCCAATTTACTCCTCTCTAAAGATAGTGAGTATTTGCTCGTCCGAATACCCATGATGGGGACAGTCGCTCTTATACTTTCTGAATTGCACCCAAGCTTCACAAAACAGTTCGTTGTCTTTTTGCTGAAATAGCGATTGGGGTTTTCAACTGAGTGGTCTTTGCCTTAATGAATAAATAGTCCAAGAAGCGTCTCTTACTGCATCCCATGAGTTAAGTGAACCTGCAGGAAGAGACTTAAGCCAACATAGCCCTTTGCCTTCCCACGAGAAATGAACCACCTTGCATTTAGCGTATTCTTTGGGGACTTCAATTGGTATTGTGGTGCTGAAAACATCCTCATAGTTTTCGACATGATCCATAGGATTTTCACATGGAAAATCATGGAAAAGGATACTGCTTGACCAACGCAATCACTTGAGGATTAAATTCAAAATTTGCAGAGGTAGACAAATCGATGATCGATTATGATATAATATGTGAGGTGTGTTGATATCTCCAATAGCTTTGTGTGAAGTCTGAGCATTCCATTGTCCCCTCACCTCTTCTATCTTACGTTTTAATTTCTCAACCATGGTATCTTCATCAAGACCATGATGGTCAACGGTATTGGCTAGAAGATTGCTCATCTTAGACTAAACTTGAAAAAAACAAAAACAGTTAGGAAAAAAACAAAAACATAAGTAAAAGATGTGTTAGACTAAGATTTGATTTTAAATCAAAAGGCAACATAATTGGTCCCCGACAACGCCGCCAAAAACTTGATACGCAAAGTTTAAACCCTATGAATCTACTGCAAGTGCACAACAAGCATAGTAGTATTTAGGGATCAAATCCATGATAACCAAGTTCTCACACTATCAATCTTAATAATAAAATTTAAGATAAAATAATTCAAATAGAAATAGTGGTAGCAATCAAACACTATTTGATATGAATGTAAACTCAACAAAATTTAAGCATCAAGTTCAGGGAATACATGGGGAATTAGGAATCTAAACCAGGAAACTACTTAGGATATATATTCAACCAATTCTCGACTCAAACATAACTTTATAGCAAACCCACTTTTATGGTATTGGCTACTATGTCTAGTAACCTAGAATCCTAAACTTCCTTTTGGTCTTAGAGAAGTAAGCATGCTCTATCGAATAGGTCATATAAGTCCATGATTAACCTTAACACCAGGTTTCCTTGGTTTAGGATTAATCGCTCATATATGTTCTCTTCATGCATCTAACATGCTCTTTCGGTGAGTTAGACGTTCTATAATCATAAACTAGTTACCAATTGTAGCTTAAGCATTAAGATTAATAATAGATTGAGAACACACCAATATTAAACCATATCTATCCCTAATTCATTGAATCCTGTAATTCCTATAAAACCCTAAACTTATATGGGGGTTACACACATAGTTGATGTGTCTGCATTTTACCACATTTTAGGGCCATTATTTAGCATGTTTTGCATTCATACTTGCATTATTATCATAGTTTTAGGTTCTTTTAGGCATAATTTGCATACTTAGTGTTGGGCACTGCACACATTGCATAAAGGGTATTTTTAGGCACTTTTTGGAGCATTTCATGAAGAATTTCGGACTACAAGAAGACCAATGGAAAATCGGCTGGCCTAAAGTTGAAGTTCAGGATGTGATCTAGAAGATTTGGCATATACCAATGACACTCGAGCATGACACTCGACCACACTTGGTCGAGTGGATTTTCGGACCAGAACTAAGACTTCGGACGAAGATTGACTTCTTGGGCTTCTCTGCGAAAAAGGCCCATCAAAAGCCCCTTTGTGCAAGCCCAATTATCTTTTAGTTCTTTTCTATTTTTCTTTCTTAGGGAAATTTCCTTTTTACTTTTAAAAGGAAATTCCCATTTTTCTTTCAAGGGAATTTTTCCCTTTTTCTCTTTAAGTATTTTTCCTTTTTCTTTAAGATCTTTTGATCTATAAATTGTACTAGAATTTCTACTTTCAATATACAATATTTTCTAGCAATTTTCGAGTCTCATATTTTTACTAACGCATTTACGATTTTTAGCTTTAAGTTTTATGCAATTAGATTTCGATTTTAAGTCTTTATTTTATTTCATGAATTCTGAGTAAGTTAGTCTAGGGTTCTTGAGGAAAGGGTGAGATTAGGGGAAAACTTAGGGATTTCTAGATTTGTCTATGTTTAAATAAGGTCTTAGATCTCTTTAGTTTAAGTGTTCTTAATCTCTCTCTC
>JAKUCM010001085.1:0-20418 GCA_023374145.1 Lepidium sativum | reverse complement strand
AGCAAATCAAATCTGGAAAGGCAATTTCAATCAAAATCATGCCACTTGACAATATTTGAATAATATGTTTTGACTACTATTTTGTAAAATATAATATATAGGAAAAGAATAACAAAGAGACGGCAATTACAATTTCATTAGCCACATCTCAAAAATATTACAACATATCCATCTAATTTAATACCCAAAAACAAAAAGGAAAAACATATATTGGCCTATTTCTGCTTATACATACGAATCCAAGCTTTCATGAGAAACAGAAAATGTAATTATAATTAGCTATGCATCATCATTCATCTTCTTCTTCAGTCTTTTACTTCTTAGCATTTCCATTACTTTTTATTATTGTCTACTTTCCTCTAACAATATTGAGTAATTAATATGTAAAAGAGCTTGTTGAAATTAGATCCTTAATGATCTAAAATATAAGAAAAATCGAAACTTACCCCCAAGTAAAAAAAGAAGAAAAGTAAGTAAGCGTACTATTTGTAATTAAGCTTCAGGATCTTCTCTTGAACTTTCTTTGAGCTTTCAAGTCAACCACAATGATGGAGACATTATCTTTACTTCCTTTTTGAAGAGCAAGTGCCGAGAGGAAATCAGCCGCGGCTTGGCAAGCTGGGTCTGCCTTTGCCTCTCTCTGCTAGAGGTGGTGCACCATTCCTCTTGTGCCAGAGTAAGATCCGTCTCCTTGCTATTTCACAAGCTTCTTGGTTGTTCATTACATCCCAAAGACCATCACTGGCTATTATTAGACACTCGTCTTCTCTTGACCGAGGCATGAATGTTACTTCTGGTTCTGGGATCACATATGGCTTCAGATATCTGTCACCTGCATTAAGTCCAGAGGAGAAAAACAAGGGCCGAGGATCTAATGTTTCTTGAAGAGCACAGTAAAGTCATTCTCAAAGTATAGTTTTATGATGTGCACGTGGAACCCAATAAGCCCACCTCAGGACAGTTACATATAGAGAAGCATTGCTTACCGATGGACCTAGACATTGCGAGAACACCAAAAACACGAGCGCCTTGCCATTGTATAACTTTTCCTCCAGCACTTTCTATTCTAGCATATTCATCCTCTCTATCTGGCTGCAGAAAAAAGGAATGATGCAAGAAAAAGACTTCATCAAATTGGTATGTTAAATTGGGTAAAATCTTGGGTAGGAGGAAAAACAAGGGAGCCTTTTTTACTTTGTGATCGACTGATAAGGGCATGGCTTCTTTGCCACGAAATAATACTGCCCTTGAATCACCACAATTAGAAACTACTATATGTGACGAGCAAACCAAAGCAAGCACAGCAGTTGATCCAACAGTCTCAGAGGCCACAGCCTCAAAAACTTTGTCAGAATAACCAGCAACGACTCTGCTAATTTGTCCTCCAATCTCACCATCCACGGTTAGAAAACAAGTAGTGAAGACTTTCTCCCACTGGACCTGCCTACCTTCTCCTGTGTTCCTCCTGCATAATTCGTCTTTTATGCGTTCAATTTCTTCAGCCAAAGCAAAATGGAGTCTATCTCGGCAATAGTCAGCAACCTACAAGCCATTTAAAAGCTATGACTTTTAGCAGAACATAATTGATTCAGAGAGTTGTGTGAGGTTTCTCGAAAATGTGAATATAGCATACCTTATGGCCTCCATGACCATCATAAACACCGAAAAAATGACCAGTGAGGTGTGTGAGGCTTGGACTCATACCCTCATGATCTCCCATTAGCATTTTAATGGGTAATTTCAGAAAATGTGGTAACACAGCAACAGCATCCTCCATCTCAGATCTATTACCTTGAATGGAAACTGTACCCCAAAGCGGTATACAATCTAATTCATAGACACTTCTACCTTTTGCCAGATGATTATTACTGTCTTCAGGCAACCGAATGACAACCTCCGACGCTGTTACATCTGAGACATCTTCTGTATCCTGATTCAGACCTGTTATATGAACTTCTGCAGTGGGAACCTGCTCTATACTTGATTCACCTACAATAATTGCTTTTGCAAGAACTCTCCCGTCGTCTATCTCCATTGCTGAGTCTGTCAAACTTAATTCAGCGCCTGCATCTACAACTAACAAGCCCTCACTTAAGACTGCACTAGTATCTTCCACAACAGACAATACCTCGTCTTCATCAGAAATATTAGTAGTACACCCGCTATTTGTTTCAGATAAAGTTTTCAACAACTCTGGTTCACCTCTCGGACCTACCTCTTCCGGTTCTGAGACATCTTTTTCCATGGTGCATTTGATCGCCCCGTTGCAGAAACTTTGATTTTCTGGATCAGATAACAAGTCAGCTGCATCAGTAACGTTCTTGAGCTGAGTGATCTCCACAGGTGATGAGTCACACATGGAGTTGGCTAAGCTCAAAGTCATTGCAACCGCAGGAGTCATCTCTTCCATCAGCTCTCAATATTCAACGATTCCCCACAAACACACAACAAGGAGAAATACTGAGTTATACCTTCGCTGCTTCAAAGATTGAATTTTTTGGGATATACAATTGTTATCATCTTCTCCGATTGGTCTAAATAAGCAATGGTCACACGATTCTGAAGAATCCGTTGCTCCATTAGAGATTTGTTAGCAACCCCAATGCCGCTTTTGTTCATAAAGCGAAGTTAAACACAAAGGACAAATCAAGAAGAATTGAGTACCAGAGATTAACAGATCTGACGGATCTACGCAACGGATCCTCTGTATTTTTCACTCGATTTTTACCATGATCATAATCCCAACAAAACTTGGTTGATCTTCACGTAATCCTTATCCCGATTTCACCCTATTTTGGAGATCACAAAACATTAATTAAAAACTCTCGAATCGTTATCCAAATACTCATGTCAAAATCTTTTCTTTTTTTATCAATCACAAGAAAACCCTAAACTATAAACCATTAACATTATAAATCATAGTAAAAAGAGGATTTTTTTTCTTGATTTAAATAAATAAAAACCAGCTTCAGCTTTTACCTAGAAATAGAAAGATTACAAAAAAAGGAAAAAAAAATTAAACCTTGCTCTTAAGAAAACAAACACAAAGCTCGATTCGAAACCAATATAAAGAAAAAAGAAGAAGAGATTTATTGCATAAATCACCGGATTAAAAAGCTACTACAGACAACAGTATCATTCAAACAACAAAAATAAACAGAGAATAATAACATTTAAATAAATAAATAAATAAAGAACTAACCAGATGAATCAAAGATATTCGCATCTAGAAATTCATAAATTATAAAAATCAAAATGGAAGAAAGTAAAATGGTCCCTCAGATTCTTTTTTTCTGGCTCGAGCTTATTGCTGAGAGGAGCTTCTCTATCAGCGGAAGAAGAGAGAGAATGGAATATTGTGTGGTAAGCTTTTTCTCTCTGTTTTTTTTATATTCTTTATTATTAATTTTCTGGTTTTATAGTAATTATTAAAAACAAAAACAAAAGTTATTATTACAAAAGAGGAGTAAGGAAGAGACACGTATAGAGAAGTCTTGCATCATTTTGAGAACTTTGTCCTTTTTTTTTTCATAATTTTTCCACTTTTGTCCTTTTCTTTATTAGGTTTCTTTCTTAAGGTCGCTTCAGCCAACACTAGTCGATCAGCTAATAGCAGATGTTATTTATTTCCTTTTTCCATCTTTAAATATTTAATTTAAGCAATTACAACTCAGTTTTAATTTGTTTTTTTTTTGTTAAATATACAAAAGCAATAAAATTTCTTTGTACATATATAAAATGGGGTTTTATTGTTTACTTGTAGATATGTTTATTTTATTACTAATGTGTACGTTATTTAAAATACTTTTTTGTAAATAATTTTTTCAAATGGTTATTTAGATTGATTGTAAATGAAGTTATTTACAGTTATACGAGGAACGACTATCATTTATATTTATAAAAAATTATTTATTTTTATATTTTACATAAAATTATGATTTAAAAATAATATATAGTTTATGTTATAGTTTAGGAAAAATAATAATTCATGTAAATCTAAAACAATATATTTACTAATATAAAATAATTACTTCAAAAATAATAATTGTAATCTATATTATATATATATATATTAAGAATGTTTTATGTTATCATTTACTTTTAAAAACAATTATTTTAAATCAAATTTTATATATTAATATTTATCTCATTATATTGTTCAATCATTGAAGTGTTACCAATCAACATTAATTTTCAAATGATATTTATTTAATTTTTTTTGTCAATTGTTATATTCAAACGATCGTTTTTAAACAACTTTCATTTTAATCATTTGGTTTTTCAAATGGTTGTTTTAAACTTATTACCTATTAGACTGTATATAAATGAATATTTTGACACATAGATAAAATTATTGATTTTAAATAGTAATTACCAGAATTATTTTTAATCAGGTGGTTACAATAATTTAGTTAATAAATTTTGTTTTTAGAATTTTATTCTTGTTTACTATATTATTACGTATTAAAATAAAATTTTATAGTATATATTTTAAATTACATATTAGATTATGATAAAGATGATAATAATGAGAACGTGATATAGATTTGTAAAATATATATGAATGGCAAGGTTCTAATTTTGACACGTATATGCTATGTGTATATATAATAGTTGTAAAATTAGTAAATGTGAAAATGAATAAAATTGAATGAAAGATGGATAACATGATGTGGATGAATCAAATCTTGACGCGTAAATGTACATGTATTGGATATGATACAATGTCACATTTTTTTTCTACAATTGGATGGGTAGAATATAATCTATATCTCAAAGCCAATTCTCTAAAAGATATGATCTATATTTTAAAGTTTTTTTTTTTTTTTTAATTTGTAACGAAAAAGATCAAACCCCAGATGTTACAATAAAATATTTATCCACAGACTACAATGAACTCTGCTAAAATAATGTTAGATGAACAAAACAAAAAGAGAATACAATTGTTCTATTTTATACTCTTAATTTACCATTTTTGTCTTTACTTAAATAATATTGAATTTAAGAGTAATTCAATAATTTGTTTGTATATATGTATTAAGTGAAAATAATGGCTATGAATGATAAATAAAGAATTTTTATAGAAAATACCCACCTATAAATTAGATATTATTTTTAGTGCCATAAATATATTTCAAAACATTCGTTGGAAGCAAATGGCTCTTACCTTAGTGGCTGGCAGTAAGTCCACTTAAGGCAGCTCATATGCACAAACCAGAGATCAAGTCTCTCCGCCTACATTATGTAGGAATTTAGCTACTGGGCCTGCCAGTTGTGGCTCAATTAATCTGCCGTTGACAAAAAAAAATCATTCATTGGAAAAAACTAATAAATTTTGTATATAATTGGTTGTACAATCCTGGTTACATAGATATATTTTTTAAAACACTTTTAATTGAAAGTATAAGTAGTTTAAAATTATCTCTATTGCCATAAAATCATATTTGTAGCATAGACAAAAAGATAGATGTACCCCTAAAGCTTGGTCAAAAAAGGCGACGACTATATGAGTTAGACATCCATAATATACAACAATGTATTATACATATGGGTTAAACTTTCATGGTGGACAAATGTCCATGTCCATGTCCATCATCATACTCCTATGTCACGTATATAAATTACTGACACGTACCAAATTGCTCAAAACTAAACATAAATTTATTCTGATATTCGAATGCACTTGTCTTTCCTGTAAGTCTAGCCCATAAGCAAGGAATATTGTTATCCATCATAAACGTTTACCCTATATGGTCACCACCAATTGCTGATGCATGTCAATTGCTCAAAACAAAGAGCAAAATTATTATGATTTCTAAATGCACTTGTTTTTCTTAGACGTATAATCTATATATATGGGATAATGTTTTCTGTCATGGATGTTTATCCCATAAACCCCTTTTTGATCAAATTTTAGGGATACGTTTGTTTTTTTACCTATGCCATAAAATCTATTTTATGGCAAAAATGAGAAGTTATAAATTGATGACATTTTGTGTAATTTCAAATAAAAAATTAGTATTTGGTGTAAATAATTCAACATATAAAATATAAATACATTAAGACTTATGAACTTGTTTCTAGGCAGGTAACAACTAACAACACAAATATGAGTTTTCTTTACACCAAAAAAAAGAAAAAGTTTTCTGCTTTAATTACTTAAAAAAAAATTCTTAAATTCATATTAAATGGAATATTTGTCTTAAAAGTAATGATGTTTTAGAGAGACGTATAAAATATGGTAATATAGAGAAGAACGGAAATAAGATGGAAGAAGACAAGCAATATGAACAAAATATATTTGATTGTTACTTTTTTTGGATACGTAAATGAGAAATTGCAATGTGTGTTTGTTTGTTATTTTGCAAGTCAAAACTTTCTCAATCAGAACATGTGTTTTACAACTCCCATTTTCGTCCCTAAAACTTTGTAAATAACTTTTACAATGTATTAGGGACGCCGCGTGAAACGTCGTGTCTTGCACGTCGTAAGGTACAAAACGTTGTAAAAACGTTGTAAAAATTAACAACGCAAAAAAAATGTTGTTAAAACGTCGTAAAGGGGGAGTTGTAAAAACCTCGTAAATATTGGCAAACGTTGTAAAGTCGATGCCAATATAAACGTTGTAAGTTGATTGTAAACTTAGCAACGTCCTTACAACATTTAATTTGCAACTAATTAGAGTCGATTTTTTTACAACGTTTTAGAGTCGATTTTTTTACAACAAAGTAAAGACGAAAGTTTTACAACTACTTAAAGATGAAATTGTTTACAACTATTTAAAGACGAAAAGTGTTTACAACTATTTAAAGACGAAATAATTTACAACTACTTAGGGACTAAAATTTATTATGTATTTTTTTATTAAAATTGTGAAATTTATTTTTTTGTATTTAAAATAAAATATGAAATAATTAAAATAAAATTATAATATAAAATATATAAATAAAATATTTTTACAAAATTTAATTACAAATTACAAAATATTTAACGAAGTAATTCGTCGAACATGTCAGAGCTACGATCGTCCTGATCTTCAGCCACCCGCTCGTTCAAATCGACCTCAACATTCTCCGTAGGCCTAATCCCGAGGATACGGTGCAATGCAGTATGTCACTGTAGTGGACATGGCGTGTATGCTTCCGGGGTGCCATAATTTGTACCTACAAAACGATGTTTCGTAAATTAGACGTTGGATACTACTAAATAATATATAAAGCCTAAATTCTAAATTCCATACCTACTACATCATTTCTAAACAACCTACATAAATTTAAATCCTAAATTTGCAAAAAAAATGAAAATTGTAGAGAGAAGGGAGAGAGTGATACCTTAGAGAGAGAATGTGGAATGGAGAATGATGGAATAATGTTGCAAAATTGGTGATGTATTTATAGGGAAAAGGTGGAGTTGTAAACGAGTTGGGAACTATTTAAATGTCGTGAAAGAGTTGTAAATTTAGGGACGAATTTACAACGTTTTCGATGTAAAGAAGTTGGCAAATGTTGATTCAATGTACCACTACGGTGCAATTCATTGAGACGTTATGTTTAACTAAAATACCCGTTACGTAAATAAAATAAACGCTGTAAGGACGTTGGCAACTAGCAACGTCTTTACGACGTTCTAGTTTGCCAACGTCTTTATGACGTTCCTATTTTTTTTTTATTTTTTTTTTCTTCTAAATTTTGTCTAATTTAAATCACACTCTTATAATTTAAATCACACTCTTATAATTTAAATCATACTCTTATAATTATATAAGAGTATGATTTAAATTATAAGAGTGTGATTTAAATTAGAGTATAATTATAAGAGTATGATTTAAAGTTTACAAAATTTAGAAACAAAAAAAAATTAAAAAAAATAGGAACGTCGTAAAAAGGTTGGCAAACTAGAACGTCGTAAAGACGTTGCTAGTTGCCAACGTCCTTACAACGTTTTTAGAGAAACGTCGTAAGGACGTTGGCAACTAGCAACGTCTTTACGACGTTCTAGTTTGCCAACGTCGTTACGACGTTCCTATTTTTTTTTTAATTTTTTTTTCTTCTAAATTTTGTCTAATTTAAATCACACTCTTATAATTTAAATCACACTCTTTTAATTTAAATTATACTCTTATATTATACAAGAGTATGATTTAAATTATAAGAGTGTGATTTAAATTAGAGTATGATTATAAGAGTATGATTTAAAGTTTACAAAATTTAGAAACAAAAAAAAATAAAAAAAAAATAGGAACGTTGTAAAAAGGTTGGCAAACTAGAACGTCGTAAAGACGTTGCTAGTTGCCAACGTCCTTACAACATTTTTAGAGAAACGTCGTAACGACGTTGGCAAACTAGAACGTCCTATTTTTTTTTTTTTTTTTTGTTTCTAAATTTTGTAAACTTTAAATCATACTCTTATAATCATACTCTAATTTAAATCATACTGTTGTATAATTACAACACATGGAAACGTCGTAAGGACTTGATATCTAGTTAATTTAAATCATACTCTTGTTTTTTAGAGAAACGTCGTAAGGACGTTGGCATCTAGCATGTCATAAAACCTTTTTGCATCTAAATTGGGTGCCTAAACAACTATAGGTTGATCAGTATTAGTTTCCTGAAATGCGTCTGTGACCATTTCATGCATCCTATCATGCTCTACAACCCCATGAATCTCATTTTGATAACCAACATCATGCAAATTACTTGATTCACCTATATTAGCATCAACATTCCTAAAATTACTACTACTTGCTTCGTCATTCCCACGACCGCTATCACATTCCCCATGGTGAAACCAAATGTAATAATGCGGTGTAAACCCTCTATTTAATATATGACTCCAAACAGTTTCTACTCGGGCGAATTTCGTATTTTTGCATTTCCGACAAGGAGAGAACATCTTACCCGATTCAACCGTGATTTCGGTTTGACTAGCCTGGTGCATGAATATTTCTGCCTCATTCATAAACTCCTTTGTCACGATTCCGGCAGCATTTCTATGCATATACATCCACTTCCGTTGCTCGAAAATATCTCCACCGAAAGACATTTTTGGGATTTTTCCCCAAAACCGTTTTTTTTTTCTCCTTTACCACGTTTTTTTTTTATTTTTTTGATGTTGTGATTAATGAAGAGAGCCTTCCTCCTTATATAGGCAAAAAATTAACGATGATTTTACAACTTCTCGCAAATTACGAGTAAATTACAACACATGTACCTAACCATAAATATCTAATTTGAAATTATGTCCTTAAGTAGTTGTAAACAGTTTAGTCGTAAAAGAGTTGTAAAGTAGTGACGTTTTAACAACGTAATTTTAAATTTACCAACACCTTTACAACTCCAAATTTAAATTTTATTTAAACCTTTTACGTAACAAGAAAAACGTGTATACCTACTTTGACATTCGATGTTAATTCGATGTAAATTATAGAGGTCGTAAAAGTGTTGCAACTTAGGGACTTATTCACAACGAATTGTTGAAGCAATGGAAAAACGTTGTTAAAAAGTCGTAAATTACCGACTTGTTTACAACCTTTTTTTCGTTGTATGTTTACAACTCATTTACGATATTTTTTCTAAACGTCGTAAAGAAGTTGCAAATACCTCCCTATTTTACAACGTCCCAAAAACGTTGTAAAATATGGTCCCTAAACTAATGTTCTCTTGTAGTGAATAATTTTGATTTCTGCCCGCCCACGTTATCTGATTGATACGGGACCAAAAATAATAAAAGAATGTTTTTATGTATAGTACACTTATATTTGAGAAATTCTTAACAAATATAAATATATATATATATATATATATATGTGTCCTGATTTTGTAGTTCTGATAATTGAAGATATGTTATAGTTACATCATAATCCACGATCATCAAATGTTGAGAAGTGATGATTGTAAAAAGAATTCTCTACATGTGAGAAAGACTCTAGAAGAGAAAGGTTTCCTAACTCCACCTAACATTATCTGGATGTTGGTTCCTATAATTTTCCCTTTTATTTTTATCTAGATTATTATTTATAAACCGTAACAAACATACAAGAGACATTAACGTAAACAAGTAGAAAATACTAAAGATTAATATGCTCCAACTAAAGATTTGATAGTAGAAGTTTGATTTTTTCCTAGTACATATAGTATATTAATATATATGATTTTTAACATGTTTTAGGAATCTCATTTAGCCATTTTCTACATAGATATCTACTATATTCTTGTCATTTTAGAGTCCAAATAATTTCATTCATTTGCATAACACGCACATTGCATTTGAAGAGATTTCAAGTTTTTGAAGCACAAAAATAGAGTGTTTAGGATAATTGGAGATTAAGGAGTACAAGTAGCAGCACTTGGAGTCATTTGGAAGCAGAGGAGAGCTCGAGCTCAAGGTTAAGCTCAAATAACCTCGAGTAGCGCTCGAGCCTTCATACAATTTTCGCACCAACACTAGACAAGCTCGATCTAGGGATCGAGTCTAGAAGAACTCGAGTGGCGCTCGAGTTGCAGATCGAGTGGATCGAGGTATGGGTTCCAGACTTTCAACTCGTGGGTCTTTTCAACGTTTGGGCCAGAGTGAACCTGAAGTCGACTGCATGCTGGTTTTTTTCTATTGGACCAAATCGATCTAGCGTTTTACCAGACTTAGTATATATATTTTCATTGGTTGCCAAAAACAATCTATCTAGGTTTTTACTACTTTTTGCAACAGCCATGTTTTCTTTGTAATCACGAGACGCAAAAACCTTATGCTTTTGTTTTGAATGCAATTTTCGTTTCATTTTAATCTTGCTTATCATATTATTTCAAGTATACCATTAATGTCATCTGCTGTGAATTTTACTGTGAATATGTTATGATTTCTGAGTAGTTTACCTAAAGCACTTGATGATAGGTTAGGTTGGCGTGGATCTTAAGTATTCTACGTTGCTTGAGGTTAAGAAAAATTAGGTTTCATCTCATTTGGTACTTTCATCACTTTTTTCATCCTAATCAATTGAAGCATGTTCTTAAACGTTCTAGCACCAATAGGTGTTTGGTAGAGCGTTTGACCGAACCAACTTCAGGATTCACACCCTTAGCTCGAGAGATCAAATGTCTGAGGTGTGAATATGCTCGAAATGAGTTGTTTCTTCTTGCCAGTTAAGTTGTCAAACGCATATGGTGATATGTTCTATTAATAGCTTAATCGATTTTGTTTGCCACGAGAGTAAATTCAATATCTTGTGAACTTACCGCTTTGATGTCTGCTCTATTGAGTGTTGTCAAGCGCCTAATTGATTTAAAGGATACGTTGATCTCTGATACCCGTTCCTCAAAGACCTGTTTTCTCATCATCTTGCGCTTGTTTCACCTACTGCTTTATTCTTTACTAAATTATTTTACCTTTATTATGATTATTGTTCTTTGCTCGGTTTACTTTTATGTTTGATTCAATCTCTGTTTGGTTAATTTTTGTTACTAAAATAAATATTCATCCTAATTGGCTTAGATTAGAATAGTTAGTTGTGTCATGAATGCTAGTTACACTCCGAGTTGGATTGATAGCCTATTGTAATGTGATGATATGATATAGTAATAGGTATTTGATAGCAAATTCATGTTATCATATATTAAAAATAATATTAGGTGTAGACTTTACAGTTTGAATCAAATTTTGTTGATCCAATTGTTGAGAAAAAAAAGAAGTGAAAAATAAGATATGTTCGAAATCTAAATCGCCAGAAGACAATAACTCATAAACCTAACTGGCAAAATAACTAATTTCCTTAGTTACGCCTTGATGGAAACTTTTGAAGAGACTAGACCTTGATGAAGTTTTGGCAATGCAAGTCTTGGTAATGCAAGCAAGAATTACCCATACACTAAACCTAATAGACCAAACCAAACCATTGCTCGATCTAAACCATTTGACCTAACCAAACTAAACCAAAATTCAAGCAACAAACTAACTTAAAACGACAAAGGAGAGGAGATCGAGAACCTTAGAAGTTCAGCAGGCCAAACAATTACCTTCAACGGAGCAGCTGATACCATCGACATCCAAGAGTTCATCAGAGAACAGCGTCAAGACGTCTAAGGCCCACAAAGCTGAAGAAATTCGCAGCGAAGACTAAGAGCATTTGGTGAAGCTTTGGACAAATTTTGTAAGGCTCATTAAGATAAACCATTCAAATTTTGAAACTATTTGAGATATGCCCCATGCCCCCACCTGCTCCTACGTACATTCGTGTGATATACCAAGAATATTCTCCCGAAGATGGCGAGATCCTACCATTTATTCTAGACTTAGATCGCAAGTCTCCTTCTCTATATATTGGAGTAAAATGGAACTCTGCAAATATCCTCTCACAAAAGTTTGTGGATTCCGTTTTTAAAGAAAGGTCGAGATGAAAACAAGATTGCTACTGGAATTTGATTTATGCCCTAATTGTTTATTTAAAAGTTTAATATTGGTTAATTTACAATCGTATGTCATTTTAATCGAACCTGTAATTTTCATTATTAGCTCGAATGTCTCCAGTATCTTCCCAAAAACCACTTTTCTAAAGATAACATAAAGAGTCCTGAAAAAGTTATCTTTTATCTGTTCACAGGACTGAGTTTTAAATTGAACCCAAAAATTGGGAAAAAAGTCCAAAACCTTAATCATATTAACAATACAAAGTCTGTTTCTTTGTTGCTCATTGTGCCAAACCGAAAGAAAACAACAACAATAGATTTTGCTTAGGTTATTCAGATTTCTTGGAAAGCAAGTCTCTAACATATCCGGAAGAAAAGTACGAGGAACGTCGAAGGACAATGGTTCAATTCCAACTACAGCGATCGCCATTGATAAGGACAAGAACAGCCAACACGCCTTGAAGTGGGCTGTTGAA
Organism: Lepidium sativum; assembly: GCA_023374145.1. Classification (NCBI taxonomy): domain Eukaryota; kingdom Viridiplantae; phylum Streptophyta; class Magnoliopsida; order Brassicales; family Brassicaceae; genus Lepidium; species Lepidium sativum. Next base: position 7,544 of record JAKUCM010001085.1, on the reverse strand, counting down.
AATATCCTTCTCCATTCTCCTAAACCTCAATGTGTCCTTCTCCATGTCCAATGTATGCATCTCTCTGCTCTTTAGCTCTTTAGGACAGACAACAAATGTCAAAGAACCTTAATTAGTAATCTGTTTTGCAGTAGGAAACACAGGAGTCCATTTACACCATGACAATCAGGACGAGGCGAGTCATTTCTTTCTTCCTTTCAACGGATTCTGTAATCGAAAAGAAGTGAGTGATCGATCCATATTTCTCAATCTCTTTCCAACAAGATCACTTATTATTCATCACAACTCATGCCATTGTTGTATATACAACGCTTCTCAGATCATAGCTAAGGAGGTTATGCTACGCGATAATGACATCTCCAATGCTATTATCAACTACATCGCCGACAATTCCATCGCAAATATTGTCGTTGGAGCATCTACACGCAAGGCCATCTTCAAGTGTTTTTCTTTTTCTCTCTTAGTTAATATGATTCATCTCATCTCGACTTTGGTTGTATGAATGTTAGCCTTTGAAATACTCCACACGACAATCTCTCTCTTCTTTTTGTGTATTACTACGAGCAAAGGTAATCTCAATTTTCTACTAACCATTGGCCATGGTTGCTACTAGATAGGAGTTAGTGAAGAGTTGGTTTACATTTCGTATAGGGCTTCGTCGTCACCTCGCATCTCACCACCGCAATCTCAGAGTGACATTTCTCAGTCAGAAATTGACATTTCCAGTTACGGTGTGGTATCAACTGCGAGTTCTTACACCATGATCTCTAAAAGTTCCACTCCAAATGATAGCTTTTCGAAGTCCACTGTTAGTAGTATATCATCACTTTATGATTCAGACTCTCAGTATTTTGAGTTCCTTGACAGTTCTTTCTTGATTTTGACTCTATTCTTGGATAATTCATGCACAGGAAAGTCCACTTTCGAGAAATTTGCTGGAAGAACAGGTAAAATTTTCATATTTTTTGGTCTTAGATAAGCAGAATATCAACATGATACTGACATAGCATATGTTCTTTCTTGTAATCGATTATCCTCAATGAGTATGCTAGAGATCGACAAAACACAAGAAATTTGAATAATAAGAAGTCATTCTCTTATTAATCTCAACAAAGGTAAATAACTCAAACCCTTACAATCCCACAAATCTCTCAACTAACTAAATCTCATGTATCTTCTTATATATATACATACTCGACTAAACCAAAACAAATAAAGAAAAGTAATGACATTAAATCAAAATCGAAAACATAACCTAAACCAAACAAACTTGGTTCTCAAGCTATCTCAAGCTTATTCAACATTCTCCCCCTTAAACTTGAGATTACTAATGTCCACAACTCCAATAAGATCTCTCATCTCTTTGAAACGAAGTCTTCCAAGTGCTTTAGTCAAAATGTCGGCTTTTTGCTCACTCTCGGGTACATGTTCCATCTCCACTTGTTCATTCTCAACACATTCTCTTATAAAATGATATCTCATATGTATGTCTTTGCTACGTCCATGGAATATCGGATTCTTTGTAAGTGATATGGTTGATTTGTTGTCCACTCTTAGTATGGTTTTATCGTGATCCTCTCCAATAGCTTCACCAAGAAATTCTTGTAACCAAATAGCTTGTTTCGCGGCTTCCGTTGCTGCCATAAACTCCGCCTCACACGATGATAGTGCAACGGTTTCTTGCTTTAGTGAACACCAAGTTATGGGACAATTGTTTAGGTAGAACACATGACCCGTGGTGCTCTTTTCGTCATCCATATCCACATTGTGAGAACTATCACTATACCCAATCAGTTTCACTCTTTCTTCTTGTCGAAACACCAAACCAAGCTTAGTTGTACCACGCAAATATCTCAAAATCTGCTTCAAGGCCGCTCCATGCGATTCTTTAGGATCATGCATATATCTACTTAGTACTCCAACGCTATATGACAAGTCTGGTCGCGTATGCATTAGATACCTAAGACAACCAATACTTTTTCTATACTCAGTCGCATCTATACTCCTTTCTTTGTCCGCTTTACTCAGCCTCAAATTCATCTACATTGGAACATGACATGCATTACAACAATCCATGTGAGTCTCGGCCAGAATTTTTCGGGTATACCTCTCTTGGCTTAACATAATGCCTCCTTCAACTTGATGCACCTCAATGCCAAGGTAAAAAGTTAGCTTACCAAGATCACTCATTTCAAAAACCCTTGCCATCTCCTTCTTGAACTGTAGTACTAACTTCAAAACTGAATCCGTAACTAAGAGATCATCGACATAAACGGCAATCATGATTAGATGTCCATCCTCTTTCTTCCTATAAAGCGATGGCTCCTTTGAATACCTATGAAACCTTAACTCACGAAGGACTTTATTTCGTTTGTCATTCCATGCTCTTGGAGCTTGCTTCAGCCCATAGAGTGCCTTTCTCAATTTGTAGACCTTTCCCTCACTTCCTACGACTTTAAAACCCTCCGGTTGCACTACATAGACTTCTTCCTTCAAGTCTCCATGTAGAAAGGCTGTTTTTCACATCAAGATGATGAATTTCCCAGCCTTTTGAAACAGCTAATGCGAATATAAGACGAATTGTTTCAATACGTGCTACGGGTGAAAAGACTTCATCATAATCAATACTTTGTTTTTGAACGTATCCCTTTGCCACCAGCCTTGCTTTATACTTATTAATGCTCCCATCAGAATTTCTCTTGATTTTGAACACCCACTTCAAGTCAATTGGTTTACCACCAATAGGAAGATCAACTAAATCCCAAGTTCGATTCTTCTCAATGGAAAGAATCTCATCTTGACATGCATCTATCCAAACCTTTAATTGTTTAGCCTCACTAAAACACCAAGGCTCATCATTCATTGAGAGTAAAAGTCGTTCTCCTTCTAGTTCGGCCAGAGTTCAAAGTCGCCTAAGTGTCGGGGCGTTACTTTGGGCCGAGAAGATCTTCTCGGATGCGGCTCGCTATCTTCCTCGTCCTCGGTGGTTCCTCGATCGTCCACTTCGGCCTCGGTATCACCCGTGGGTTCTCGGGAGTCCGAGGTAGAAGCTGGAATAGGTACCTGCTCCTCGTCCGTGGTTCCTCGGATGTCCGAGGTAAGATCGCGTCCCTCGGCTTCTCTCGGCAGCTCCTCTCCTTCCCATTGTGTCTCAATCTCAAACGTACTGCATCCTTCATTCATTCCCGACTCGTTTGCGTCCCATGTCCACGAACGTTCTTCATCAAACACAACGTCTCGACTTACTACAATCTTTTTCGTAGTAGGATTAAGCATCCTATACGCCTTAGAGCCTGTTTCAACACCTAAATGTACTAAGGCTTGCAATCTATTATCAAGCTTTCTTCGGCCTTCTTCTTCAGTTCTTGTGTAAGAGACACAACCGAATACCCTTAGATGTCCGAGATTAGGCTTCCTTCCCTTGAACACTTCATAAGGTGTTTTGTCAACTAACGACCTTGTAGCTATTCTATTTATGAGATAGGTAGCATGTCGAACTGCTTCCCCCCATAATTCATGTGGCATGTTCATGTGTTTCAACATGCTCCACGTCATCTCCAACAACGTTCTATTACGCCTCTCGACTACCCCGTTTTGTTGAGGTGAATATGGAGCGGTTAAATGCCTTTGAATTTTGTGCTTCTTGCAGAATCTTTGAAACTCGAGAGACATGAACTCTCCTCCCCTATCCGTCCTTAATGTCTTGATCCACTCTCTTGATTCTTGCTCAGCCAAACTCTTGAAACTTTGAAACTTCTTGAAAGCTTCACTTTTCTCCCTAAGCAAAATCGTCCACATATAGCGTGAGTAATCATCAATGAGAACAAACACATACCTCTTGTGTGCTGGAGTTTAGGTGTAATGGGTCCACAAAGATCTCCATGTATTAGTTCAAGAGGTCTTGTGGCTCGGAAACTGGTTGCTTGTGGAAACGATTTCCTTGCTTGTTTTCCACGGAAACACGAGACGCACATCTCCTTCTCGACATTAATTTTTGGTAGACCATCTACCAACTCCTTGTTGATCATGGAATTCATTTTTCTGGATTTACATGTCCCAACCGAGCATGACATCTCACGGATTCTTTTGAACACACCAAGTGTAGTCGCTCCACAACTCTAGCTTCTAGCACGACTTTGTAAAGTCGATTCCTTGAACGAGTTGAATTTACCAGCACTTGGCCGAGGCGGTCATACACAATCAACATATCTTTGTTCATTTGAACTTCACAGCCCGATTCCGTTGTTTGGCCAAGGCTAATGATATTACTTTTCAACTTAGGAATGTAGTAAACATGGTGAAGAAACTTCGTTTCTTTGGTCTTAAATATAAAACAAATAGAACCACGTCCTTCAATGTCAATTCTTGAGTCATCCCCAAACTTAACCTTGCCGGTTATACTCTCATCAATGGAAACAAAGAACTCATGGTTTCCACACATGTGAATACTAGCCCCGTTATCAAGATACCAAACCCCTTTCGAATCCTGATTTTCTTCGAACTTGTTCAGATTTACTTTATTCTCATTCAAGAATACCACTTCATGCATCATTAAAACATCCGCCTTTTGTGTGTCATCACCGCTCACCTCCTCGGTTTCTTGTAATTTTAGCATTCGATCCGGACAATTTACAGCATAATGTCCTTTCTTGTCACACTTGAAACAAGTTATGCTTGATTCAAGTTTGAGCAAACGGTCGGGACAGTTTGAGGCATAATGTCCTTGCTTCTCACATCTAAAACATGTGACTCTATTTTCTCGTTATTTATCATTCCATTGATGACCTTGATCCGTACCGGATCGTCCCCGACCTCTTCCTCTTCCACCAAAATGTCCGCCCCTTCCTCTTCCACAACTGCCACTATTAAACTTCTTCATAGTGAGTATACATTAGCTTGTCTTGCTCTTCTTGTACCTCGTCCTCAAATCCAATCCTTTCTTCATAGGCTTTCAATCTCCCAACAATATCCTCAAAGCTTGTTGTCTTTAGATCAAGAACTTGTTCTAAAGAGGCAGCAATGTGTATGTATCTTGTTCGTGGTAAGCTCTTCAAAAACTTCTTTACAAGTTTTGTTTCTTCAATTGTTTCCCCAAGTGAAGATGTTTTAGATGCAATTTCTGAAAGTTTTCCCATGAACGAATCAATTGTATCTGAATCTTTCATTCTAAGTCGATCAAATTCTGCCATTAGAGTTTGAAGTCTAGCTTCTTTGACACGTTCGGCTCCAACATATCTTGTTTTAATTGCTTCCCACACAGATTTTGCTTGATCAAGCTCTCCAACTTGCAAAATCAAAGACTCGGGTATTGATAGAAATAACAAGGCGATAGCCATATTATTTTTTTCCCAGAATCCTCACCCAATTCGATTGCCTCCCATACCTTGTTTACCTTGAGAACAATCTTCATTCATATAGCCCACACCGTGTAATTATCTTTTGTAAGCATAGGACACTTGATTTGTGAAGAACTTCCTCCAACCTTCATCATGAATGATCCTTCACCACTCGAGTTCTCCTCCTCGCCTTCAATCTTCTTTCCATCCTTAGCCATGTTCTTTCTCTAGCTCTGATACCAAATCTTGTAATCGATTATCCTCAATGAGTATGCTAGAGATCGACAAAACACAAGAAATTTGAATAATAAGAAGTCTTTCTCTTATTAATCTCAACAAAGGGAAATAACTCAAACCCTTACAATCCCACAAATCTCTCAACTAACTAAATCTCATGTATCTTCTTATATATATACATACTCGACTAAACCAAAACAAATAAGGGAAAGTAATGACATTAAACCAAAACCGAAAACATAACCTAAACCAAACAAACTTGGTTCTCAAACTATCTCAAGCTTATTCAACATTCTTTGTGAGGTGTCTTTTTAGAATCAAGTTCTTCAAGCAGAGGTGAAGAGATTAAGACTCGAATCAAAGAAGTTTAATGCTTCAAATGGCAACGAGAGAAACCAAAAAGAAAGCGTAAGATGATGTTACCTCTATGCTGTTGACTATTGTTGTTTCCTTTATACTTTCTAGGTGATCATGAATAGTAATAATAATGAGATATTAATTACACAGTCCGAAGAACTTTAAGCAACGGAATCAACTGAAAAACCAAGGTTAGATGATGCAATAGAGCAGCCTAGAGCATTGTCTGCAATCCACGAATCATCTGAAATAGAAAAGCACATAGCAAAAATCAGAGAGCCAAAAGAGAAGATTACAAGAGATGCAAGCGAAGTTAGAGAAACAGGGAATGGTCAATAAGATCTCTTACAGACGTTATAGTATCAAAGATGTTGAAGGTGCAATAAATGGTTTTTCAGATGACATAAAGATTGGGGAAGGAGGGTATGGACCTGTGTACAAAGCTGTCCTTGATCACACTTGTGTTGCCATTAAAATCTTGAAGTCAGGTATTACACAGGGCCTTAAACAATTTCAACAAGAGGTACATGAATTAAATGCAATGTCAAGTCCCTAGTCTTTCTTTCTTTTTCCTACTCATACATATGCTTCTTCAAAAGATTGAGGTTCTGAGTAGCATGAGGCACCCAAATATAGTGCTCTTTCTCGGTGCATGTCCCGATTATGGTTGTCTTGATTACGAGTACATGGAAAATGGAACACTTGAAGATCGTCTCTTCTGCAAAAACAATTCACCCCCGCTTTCATGGAGAACAAGGCTCAGAATCGCTGCTGAGATTGCCACAGGACTTCTTTTCCTTCACCAGGCAAAACCTGAGCCCCTAGTTCATCGTGATTTGAAACCCGCAAACATTCTACTTGGTAAATATTTCACTAGCAAAATCAGTGATGTTGGTCTTGCTCACTTAGTACCTCATGCTGTTGCTGATACCTTCAGTAACTATCATATCACTTCTGCAGCTGGTAAGAGTCTTACCTTCCATGGAACTAGTGTTGTTGATGTTTGTTTCCTCTTTGGCTCACTGGGAACAGGTACATTTTGTTACATTGACCCTGAGTATCAGCAAACTGGAATGCTTGGAGTGAAATCTGACCTCTACTCTTTTGGTGTGGTGCTTCTACAAATCATAACAGCCATGCCAGCGATGGGTTTAGGACATAAAGTAGAAATGGCTATTGAAAATGATAACCTGAAAGAAATTTTGGATCCAACTGTATTAGATTGGCCTGCAGAGGAGACTCTGGTGTTGGCTAAAGTGGCTTTGCAATGCTGTGAGCGGAGGAAAAAGGACAGACCTGATCTTTCTTCAGTTCTGTTACCGGCTCTAAACAGGCTAAGAAAGTTTGCAGAAGAGGATCAAGACCGAACATCTCAGGAGTCACATGCTCATAATTCAGTTCCGCTTGCGCCGATTCCTTCCTCTCAGGTTAGTTTCTTAGTACCAACTGCAAATTGATCTTTCCTAACAGGTTCATCTGTTACATTGACTACATTCATGATTTACTCACAATAAGCATATCAATGTTAACTTTAATTTTCAATTAGTATATATAACTGAAGAAGGATTTTAGATTACTAATATCACATGTTAAAAGTTGGTAAAAAGATCCCCA
>JAKUCM010001084.1:0-17359 GCA_023374145.1 Lepidium sativum | reverse complement strand
TATCAAGCTCCTAAATAACCCAACAGCTGCTTTATTTTCCAATATTGGTTTATACTCAACTTCAAATTCATATCCCAACAGCTTAATCAACCATCGGTGATAATCCCCGGACACATCCCTAACAAAAATTTCAAGCTTCTTTGATCAGTTCTTACCAAGAACTTTCTACCAAACAAATAATGTTTTCACTTCAGAATGACCAACATTATTGCCATCAATTCCCTCTCATAAATTGGTTTCTTTTGTTCTCTATCAGCCAAAACGTAACTAAAATATGCAATGAGATTGTGTACCTGCATCAATACAGCTCCCAAACCGAATCCAGATACATCAGATTCCATAATGAAAGTGAAAGATAAGTAAGCTTAGGACGGGAGCTGACTGCATCTTCATCTTTAAAGTATCAAATACAATATGAGCTTACTGAGACCATTCAAGTTTGTCTTTCTTTAGCAATGTCGTTAAAGGTCGTGCTAACAATCCATACTGCACAATAAGCCTTCCATAATACCATATCAATCCCAGAAAACCGCACAAACTCTTCACAGGAGTTGGTGTTGGTCAACTCGCCATTGCTGAAGTTTTGTGTGGGTCAGTTGCCACACTTTCTCCTGATATAATGTGTCCCAAATGTTTGAGTGAAGGCTGAGCAAACTCACACTTCTTCTCATTAGCATAGAGCTGATGCTTCTTCAAAATATCCAATACTTGCTGCACATGTTTCAAATGCTCTCTGCATCCTGAACTATATACAAGAATGTTGTCAAAGAATACTAAAATGAAACGCCTTAAGTAAGGATGGAAAATGCCATTGATCAGACTTTGAAATGTTGTTAGGGCGTTAGTAAGACCAGATGGCATTACTAAGAACCCATAATGTCCATCTAGAGTTCTGAAAATCGTCTTCTTTATGTCTTGCTCTCTCATCCTTATTTGATGATACCCTTACCTAAGATCGAATTTGTGAACACACATGCTCGTGACAACTCATCTAGAAGCTGATCAATAACAGGTATTGGGAAACGATCTGGTACTGTTACTCTATTCACCGCCCTAAAATCAGATTAGAATCTCCACCCCCACCTTTCTTTTATACTAACAATACTGGACTGGAAAAATGGTTGTGACTTCTTCTTATAATACCACTGCGTAATATCTGTGATACTAATTCCTCTATAGCCACTTTCTGTGCATGAGCGTACCTATATGGCCGCACATTAACTGGTCATGATCCTGGTATAAGGGTAATTGCATGTTCACAACCTCTTATAGGAGGTAAAGACGTTGGTTCTTGAAATACCTCTGCAAATTGTTCCAATAACTATGTGAGCTGAGTGGAACGAAAAAATAACTTTTCTGTAATCTGCACATCCCGATGATATTGACATAATCCTTGCATTGATTTTCTCCTTTGTTTCTCATTTGGAATAAAATCCAATTGAAGTTATGGGTCTCCCTTTAGTGTCACAAAGTCTCCTTCATACCAAAAGGCCAACTCATATTTATTCCAATTAACCTCACAACGTCCTAAAGTTTGTAACCACTTGATATTCGCACTGCCTAATTCCAGAGTAATGAAATCCGCTTGAAACTCCCACGAAGACAGTGTAAATTTGACTGAGTTACACAATCCCGAACTCTTGACAATGATTCCATTACCCAATAACACTACAATTTTTGGAGATTTCACTGTTGTCATCTTCGTTAGTTGTAGCACGAATGGAGTCATGAAATTATAAGTTGCTTCACTGTCTAACATTACCACTACCTTCACTGACCCAATCTTCCCTCTCAGCTTTTTTGTCGTCACAGTCTCAATGCCAAGGAAAGCATTTAAAGATAGTTGAGAACATCGTGGTCTGAACCCAATCTCCTCTTCTTCTGCCTCTTCTAAATGGCTACTATTTACAACTAATTATGTTTCTTCCACAACCAACATTACTTGCAGTTCGTTCTGCTTACATTCATGTGTCGGACCATAGGATTCATCACAACGAAAACACATTCCCCTTCTTCTTTTATCTGCATATTCTGCGGGAGACAACTCTATGCGCCCTTTACTGTTAACTGACCCCACACTGGACTGAGTCTTGTTCCCTTTACTGGCGAACCATTCTTGGTCATGAGAGCCGCATTAAAAACTTTTACTATCAACAAAGGTTCCATTTCCAGCACTAATGCTATAATGGCTCTTAATCCCTACGGTTTCAACATCTTGACAACTTGGTTCAGTTGCGGTTTCAGTTCTTTCCTGGAAATGGAGAATTTATCCTCCTGTGACAGACCTCGGACGTGAAATACCAAATCTTCGAACTCATGTACATAGTCTTCTATGGACCCTGTATGTTGTATTGCAAACAACCTATCTCTAGGGGATGTATCTTTTGACTTAGCAAAACGCAGCAACAATGGTTCCCTAAAATCAATCCAATTCTCAAACGGAGCATCTAATGCTTCATAATTGTACCAACTTAAGACATTCCCTGAGAGAGTCATGAATATTAAGTCCAACATTTGAGTGTCAGTGTACTTACCAAGCGAGTGAAAACGCTATACTGTGCCCAGCCACGAATACGCATCGACTTCGGCGAACATCAGTAGTTGACCATCTTGAGGATTGTTTCTATATCGCTCAAAGATACACTTACACACCTATCTTGTATAGATTTTGACATGCGAACCGGTTCGGCAACCTTTTCAGGAAAGGATCCATATTAGGAAAGGATCCATCATCTACAGACATAATTTTGATCAAAGCACGGGAAAGAGAAGTATCGCGCATCTCCTCTAGCATTTGGAAGATTTGCTTCACTCGATTGTCCAATGAATTTATACGCTCTCTTGTATTTATCTTTGACTGTAACAATTTTGTGGCCACGTTCTTCACTTGTTCCGCGACCTAAGAAACATCGACTTCTCCGTTCACCACTGACTCTGACGACCTCGTCAATACTGGCATTCTGAAGCCTCGCTCACCGCACCATCTAATAAGATTTTCAAAGTGAAATTCTTATCGTAACCACAATTGTCAATTCTCAATCACACAAAAACCAGAAATTGTATCGATAAAACTTTGTGAAAATACAAATTGAGTATTTAAAGATTCGCTCGAGCTTAACAAATTCCTAACGGCTTCCAACGACTAATTTTTATCCTCTCGCTCTTCCTTCTTCCTTCGAGCTTTTCTCTGTGACTCCTCTTTTTCTTCTTCTTTCGCTTCTCTGAGACAGACCTCGAAGCCTCTCCCCAGATTAAAGTCTATCTCCTTCTTCATGTTCTTTGCAAACCCTTTCTTTCAGACTCAGGCTTTGCCTCTTTTCTTCCTGCATTAAACCCTTTTCTTCCTCCCGAAGCTTTCCCTTCTCAGAGAACGTTTCAAACCTTCTGTTACACCCAGAGGCTTTGCCTTCTTTATTCTCTTCTTCACATAACATTTAAGGGGCATATCAGCTTGCTTCGGACTTTGCATAAACCGTGAAAATATAGGGACTAGATAACTAAGCTCAGGCCGAGTATGAAGAAGGTAAAAGAGATTTCCAAGAAGACGTTTGTTTTTTTTGGATATGCGAGAGCCGAACAATCATTGGTGACAAGATGATGATTTGTTTCAAGCAGAGTTGCAGCGGGTTTTTCACCAAGATTTCTAGTATCTTTTTGTTAACATCCAACAAGTACTTTCTTTGGGATAAAAAATATACCTTCAAGTCCATGACTCACTTTAATGCCAGGAAAGTATTTTAATTTTCCAAAATCCTTCAGAGATAATGACTCAAGTAGTCTTTGAACCATCTTGACAGCAAGTAGCTATTTGTGTCTTAAGTTGACGAACACACACTTGATTACCAATTGATGAGCATGAGTGATATAAGTCACTGTCAATCTCACCTTTAATTCGATGGAAGTTCTAATCTATCCCACAATCATAAAATTAACATTAACCAATCCTCATATTCTGAACTATCCAACGCATGTTTCTTCAATGATCTATTGATAAACCCTAATTTTCTTTTAGCTGAAAAAGCATTGAGCATCTCTGCATACTATTCATTGTAATTATCTCCCTTCAAAATCACATATGTAATAACATCACCTGGACTATCTGATGTAAACAACTAAAGAAACTTTTGCAGTCTCCGACGTCATTTGTGAGCGTGTCACCGACGAATTTTCAGATATGATGAAATTCCACATCTACTAACGGCTGAAGAAACAAATTAATCGTTGCTCTGATACCATGTTTAGGTAAGATATTGTTAAATGAATTGTGTTGTCCATTTATATTGCATGAATTACATTATATAGGAAAAGATAAACTTAGCCCCAAAACATTAAACTTAGATCTTGATTGATATGATTTTTTGTTGAGCATAATATTCTCTCAATAACTAATCATATTTGAGAAAATTTAAAGAAAGAATTTCTCAAATAGAGCAAAAGTATTGTGTAATTAGTAGAATAGTTTTTTTCAAAAAAAAAAGAAAGCGTCAAGGGTGTAATTCCGTTTACACCCTTGAAACAAAAAATTGATTTCTTCTTCTTCTCAGGTTAGTTTCACACCCGAAAAAGAAAGAAACCTATAGTGTAAAATCTATAGTATGATGTTGCGATATTTGGATATGATACGTGTAGTACAGTTAGTATGATGTTGGGTAGAGTTAGGTCGAAGGGGGTATAGTTGGATTATAGTGTGGTAGAGTTAGCTTGTAGTGTAGTCGAGTTAGTCTGACGTGTGATAGAGAGGTATAGTTGGTATGTAGTGTAATAGAGTTAGGTTGTAGTGTACGGTATAGTTGGATTCCGTGTGGTAGAGTTGGTATGTAGTGTAATAGAGTTAGGTTGTAGTGTGCGGTATAGTTGGATTCCGTGTGGTAGAGTTGGTATGTAGTGTAATAGGGTTAGGTTGTAGTGTGTGGTATAGTTGGATTCCGTGCAGTATAGTTAGTCTGACGTGTGGTAGAGTTAGATTATAGTGTGGTATAGTTGGTATGTAGTGTAATAGAGTTAGGTTGTAGTGTGCGGTATAGTTGGATTCCGTGCGGTAGAGTTGGTATGTAGTGTAATAGAGTTAGGTTGTAGTGTGCGGTATAGTTGGATTCCGTGCGGTAGAGTTGGTATGTAGTGTAATAGAGTTAGGTTGTAGTGTGCGGTATAGTTGGATTCCGTGTGGTAGAGTTAACTTGTAGTATGGTAGAATTGGGTTGTTGTGTGATAGAGTTAGGTTGTAAGAATGTATAGTTGCCTTGTAGTGTGGTTGAGTTGGGTTTTATAATGCTTATCGTTTGTTTTTTTTCATCTTTAGATATGGCAGACAAGTACCCGAAGAAATTTCTCACACACGGTGTACAGGTGATGAAGAATCGAAGCATCAACCATTTCTGCAATCTAAAAAACATCAGTAATATGATCAATGGTATTGGTGAGGATGTATACGTAGACATCAAAGAGAACACTTGCGTAGGCGTTTTTCTGAAACTAGCAAATTCCGACTTCAACTTTATAGGCAGGCATATACAGTACCTGTTGATGAATCAACTAGTGACTAAGAAGATGTATGAGATTTGGGTGCTGTTTGGGTCTCGGCCTACGAGGTTTTCTCTGCACGAGTTTGCTGAAATAACGCAGCTTAATTGCGGTAACTTCGAGAAGGCTTCGAATGGGGCAGATGAAGCGCACAGAGAACTTTGGGAAGATATTGGCTTAGGGGTTGGTGAATGACCAAAATGGGTAGAGTTGAAAAAAATATTGGGGAGATGTAGAGGGCGGTCTTTCGTAAAGAGGAAGATGGTGGGCTTGCTAGTGGTTTTGAATGTAGGAGTTTTTGGTTGCCACACAAATAGTAGGCTCCCTTTTAGTGCTGTAAAGTTGATCGCAGATTTTGAGATGTTCGAGAGGCATCCATGGGGAAGAGTGGCGTTTCTAGAACTGATAAAATCGATCAAAATGGCAGGATGCAAAAGGGGCAGTAATTACACAATACACGGGTTTGTGCACGCACTTCTGATATAGGCATTTTAGTCCATCCCCATAGTCGCAGAAATATTTGGGGAGCAAAGAGCAGGTGACGTCCCCATTCTACGATGGAGACCCATCAAAAAACAAACCATTGACCTCGAGGACTTGGTGAAGTTGGAGCTAGCAAATAATAATGGAAAGGTAAATTCCTTTTGTAGTAGAGTTCATTTACTCCAATATACATACATGGTAGAGTTCAATTTCAAGTAATGTGGAGTTGATTTCACGTATAGTTGAGTTCAATAATAAATTGCATCTTCCCGTCTACCAGGTACGTCTTAAGGAGCTGACTACACAGCCTCTGGAGATAATGTCTCTATGGCCAAACAATATTGCAGACCACAAAGTTGACACCATGCTTGGAGACATACTTGCCTCCAGGCTAGATGAATCTGCTTGGGACAAAAGTAATAAGAGAAAGACGGATGCTTATGTCGAGGAGAGGATAAGCAAGCGTAGTGCTAGTTCAAAAGTTCAGGTGGAGAAAGTGAAAGAGAAAAAACACAATAAAGTAGAGAAAAAACACAATACAGTAGAGAAAAAACACAATAAAGTAGAGAAAAAACACAATAAAGAAGTGAAAAAAACACAATAAAGAAGTGAAAAACACAAGAAAGAAGAGAAGAAGAGAATTCATATTAGGATGGATGACTCCACCACCATGCAGGATGTGGTGAGAGTCGTTAAAAAGAAAAAGCGGACCAGAGCCTTCGAAGGGATGAGGCACGATTAGAACGTGTTTGCTGAACGTATATATCGTTTTGAGGAGAGTAGGCTCGATATCAGGGCAGAGACCACAATGCTTACTGAGCGCGTGAATAGGCTTGAGCGTAACACCTCAGACAATACAACCATGATTGAGAGGATTCTTAGGCTAGAAGAGAGCAGAGCGCAACCCCCAGTTTATAGCTTGGCAGATGAGGGTGGAGGTCAGACAAGTGCACGACATCGAACTCCTGAAGATGTTAATCGCGAAGTGAGCCTACATCTTGAAGATGTAGGTCGCGAAGATGACGTAGAAGGCGATACAACCCGTACTCCTGACTCCCCTAATAATAAGGAACTTAATTCGGTACGTAGGGCTCTATTTTGAATGAGACTTACTTTGATTGATTATGTACCAACAAACAACAAACATTACATACATCTTTGTACGAACATACACAAAAAACGAACAGTTATATGGTTTGGTCGAGTTATATTTAACTTTACAAAACAACTATTGTGTTCAAAATAGCTCTTCCAATCCAGTAAAACAAACTCTACCACTATTACCAACTCTACCATATGTGAATCTAACATATTGAGTTGCTCTTCGCAGACACCTCCTTGGAAACAGCCTACCTTTGTGGACTCGGATTCGGGGAAAACACCAAGTGCAAGTTCAGGTATTAAACCAACAAATGTGGATGCTCACCTCGACGACACCCAAGTGTCCCCAGCCAGCACTAAACATATCATCCCATCGGATCATGTAATCCCGTTAAAATAAATCTTACTGGTAGAGTTGATAGTTCTGTTAAATAGAGTTGACATTTTCATATTTTTTGTAGAATAAATGGGTTATCCAGAGTCAGGAGACATCTGACCCTTTGAGCCCGTTATCAAGAGTTGTTAGGAATCCAGAAGAACCGTCAAAAGAAGAACTATCTTACGATGTGGAAAAAATTAAGCCAGGAATGTCACATGTTGGCGTCATAAACCTGGTGGATACTCCTGAAAAGGGTAAACAAACACAGGAGGAATTAATCTTTATGGAAAACATGTTACCAAAAGAGACTCGGGCACAAGTGCTCGCTAAGAATCAGGTACTGTTCATATTCAACTAGAGTAGAGTTCATCACTTGTATAGTAGAGTTAGTCCTCTGTTTGGTCGAGTTGGATCACCTGTATGGTAGAGTTAGTCCTCTGTTTGGTCGAGTTGGATCACCTGTATGGTAGAGTTAGTCATCTGTTTGGTCGAGTTGGATCACCTGTATGGTAGAGTTAGTATTCTGTTTGGTCGAGTTGGATCACCTGTATGGTAGAGTTAGTCCTCTGTTTGGTCGAGTTGGATCACCTGTATGGTAGAGTTAGTATTCTGTTTGGTCGAGTTGGATCACCTGTATGGTAGAGTTAGTCATCTGTTTGGTCGAGTTGGATCACCTGTATGGTATAGTTAGTATTTTTTTTGGTCGAGTTGGATCACATGTATGGTAGAGTTAGTCATCTGTTTGGTCCCTTCTTTTTACAAGTATCCCCTTTCCAAGGTTGTTCCATTGTCAAGCGGATTCATAAGAATGTTATTCATTATCGGAGTGTCTATGATCCTTTTGGTCCGATTTTAAAATTAAAAGTATTTCAGTTACGCGACTATGTGAATCATCAATTGGAACTCACTGGCGACGGGAAACACAGTCCAAATGTGGATTTCTTCCTCCGCTTGATATGCCCAAAAGAGAAGTGGTTTGTCCCTCGATATGGCTGGCTTCACGATTGCGTAAGTTAAAGTGTATTATGACGTAACTTTTGTTTAGTAGAGTTAGATTAGACCACTAATACAGTAAAGTTTTTACAGCATATTGCCTGCGGGATGAATCTCCTTCGGCAAAGATCCTTGCAAACTCCAAGCCCATACAGGAGTAATCGGCTAGCTTTCATGGAACCAATGTTTTTTGGTTTTTGGTGCTACACGTTCGAAAGAGATTACTTGGGAAAGGAGGATACTTTTGTGTGGCCTGGTGGGTTTAAAGATGTATTCGACGGCACTGCACCCACATTGAGTGCCACTAGGAAGCAGTGGATGAGAGATGTGGACATCATCTACATCCCTCATAATTTCCAAAACATCCACTGTGTGGCCCTCGAAGTTAATCTCAACGAAAGAAAAATTCGTCTTTTCGATCCCGACCCATCTTGCACTCCCCCTGGTGCAATGGTAGAGTCATGCAAGTAAGTTACTCAAATTTAGTATAGTAGAGTTAGTCCTCTGTATGGTAGAGTTAGTCCTCTGTTTGGTCGAGTTAATCCTCTGTTAGGTCGAGTTGGATAACCCATATGGTAGAGTTAGTCCTCTGTTTTGTCGAATTAGTCCTCTGTTTGGTCGAGTTGGATCACCTGTATGGTAGAGTTAGTCCTCTGTTTAGTCGAGTTGGATCAGCTGTTTGGTCGAGTTGGTCTGGGGGTTGGTCGAGTTGGATCACCTGTTTGGTCTAGGTTGATCACCTGTATGGTAGAGGTAGTTCTTTGTTTGGTCGAGTTAATCCTCTGTTAAGTCGAGTTGAATAACCTTTATGGTAGAGTTAGTCCTCTGTTTGGTCGAGTTAGTACTCTTTTTAGTCGAGTTAATCCTCTGTTGGGTCGAGTTGGATAACCTGTATGGTAGAGTTAGTCCTCTGTTTGGTCGAGTTAATCCTCTGTTAAGTCGAGTTGAATAACCTGTATGGTAGAGTTAGTCCTCTGTTTGGTCGAGTTAGTACTCTGTTTAGTCGAGTTAATCCTCTGTTAGGTTGAGTTGGATAACCTGTATGGTAGAGTTAGTCCTCTGTTTGGTCGAGTTAGCCCTCTGTTTGGTCGAGTTGGATCACCTGTTTGGTCGAGTTAGTCCTCTGTTTGGTCGAGTTGGATCACCTGTTTGGTCGAGTTGGTCTGGGGGTTGGTTGAGTTGGATCACGTGTTTGGTCTAGTTAGATCACCTGTATGGTAGAGGTAGTCCTCTGTTTGGTCAAGTTAATCCTCTGTTAGGTCGAGTTGGATAACCTGTATGGTAGAGTTAGTCCTCTGTTTGGTCGAGTTAGTACTCTGTTTGGTCGAGTTAAACCTCTGTTAGGTCGAGTTGGATAACCTGTATGGTAGAGTTAGTCCTCTGTTTGGTCGAGTTAGTCCTCTGTTTGGTCGAGTTGGATCACCTGTTTGGTCGATTTGGTCTGGGGGTTGGTAGAGTTACATTTACATTTGTAATAGAGTTCATTTTCATGGTTCTCATTTTCTGTAGATCATATGCCGTGATGATTCAGAAGATGATCAAGGAGTTTTCACCCAAGGAGATGCGACCGCATATTAGCGCGGCGGAATATAAGATTGTGCATGTGACTAAAGGCGTACCACGTAATAAACGGTCTGGCGACTGTGGCGTGTGGTTGCGAAGATGATCGAGTGTCTGGCCATCGGATGCAACTTTGAAGGTCTTTCTGACGAGTACGTCAACTTCTCTCGGCTGAAATACGCCATTGATTTCAAAGACGAACTTCCTATAGAATCGGAGATTGCTGTTAGTGATCCAGCATATGCACTCGAGTGTGATAAGAACCTGCTAATCAGAGCCACCAAAGATCTCCAGCTGGATTGGTAATTTTGTTTAGTTTGTGTATAGTCCTACTCTAGTGTATATTGTATAGTCCTAGAGTATTTCAGTATATATTTACATAGTGCTAACTCTATTAGTTAGTTATTGACAAGTAATTAATATCCTATTCGAAACCATACGTGATCTAACTAAGAACTAATTATACCTACGTTCTGTGCCACTAACAAACAATGGATGACATACATGGACACGATCTACGTATTAACTACAACTTCTACTAGCCGTGGAAGTTAAATCAAGTTTATTGGCACGATCTCCGAGATGTCATCATAATAACGATTAGACTCTAAAGGGAAGGGAAACTGAAGAGTCAAATAGTTATAAATAACCTTCCAATCGTTAATAACTTCTTCTAAACTATCCATCTTCACCTTTACCAAAACGTTCCATCTTCACCTTTCAATCTTTCAAAAGCTTTCAAAAACATTTCAAGAACTCCAAACAAAGATGGATTCACCAAAAAAAAGCAACGTAGTTCGCAAGGCACATATCATGGACTTACCAAACAGTGCTTTGACGAACATCATAGCTCGATGTGGAGCAGAAGGACTTGATGAGATTTACAGTATCAGGCTCGTGTGGAAGGAATTTAAAGAGCTTTGCGATGAGAATGAGGTTCTAAGGAATATAGATATATGTTATGTTCCATTCTATTCCCCTCTGAGAAGTAGGTCTCTTTTGAACAATTTCCTCACTAGATTATGCAATACCGGTAATGTGGAAGCTACATACCGATGTGGTATGACAGAGTTCTTTGTCAATGGGAATCGTGATGGTGGTTT
Organism: Lepidium sativum; assembly: GCA_023374145.1. Taxonomy (NCBI): domain Eukaryota; kingdom Viridiplantae; phylum Streptophyta; class Magnoliopsida; order Brassicales; family Brassicaceae; genus Lepidium; species Lepidium sativum. The sequence continues at coordinate 6,220 of JAKUCM010001084.1, read as the reverse complement.
GGAACTGCTGCTAAGAGCATCTAATGGTGACTGTGAAGAAGCCACACTGTTGTATGGATTTGTGCTAGTCTGTTTAGGAAATGACAGAAGACAAGAGGGTTATGAAGTCCTAAGATGTCTACTGCAGGAAACAGTTGTGGAAACATTGGAATACATAGACCACCTCCATAACAGAATCTTTCGTTACCAAGCATCGCTCAGTTGGCGAGGAGAGCAACAATTGCTACTTCTCGAAAAAACATATGGTCGAGAAGGATGTTCTTGCAAAGGTGAATTCCTGGAGATTCTCCATTTCTTTCAAGGATTCGATGCCGAAGACATTGATAAACCAATGGCCGAAGCTTGTGAAGTATGCACTTGGTTCTACGAATTCAGAAAGATCTTTCCCAACCTTTAGTTGTTGAATGTAATTTCCTTTTCGTTTTCGTACTCGTTTTCGTTATTGTACTCGTTTTCGTTTATGTACTCGTTTTCGTTTATGTACTCGTTTTCGTCTTGCATAGTTAATGTAATTTCCCTTTCAACCATTAGCGTATTGTTAACTCGACCAAACAGAGGACTAACTCGACCAAACAAAGGACTAACTTGACCAATTAGGTGATCCAACTTGACCAACAGAGGACTAACTCGACCAAAAAGGTGATCCAACTCGACCAAACAGAGGACTAACTCGACCAAACAAGTGATCCAACTCGACCAAACAGAGGACTAACTCGACCAAACAGAGGACTAACTCGACCAAACAGGTGACCCAACTCGACCAAATAGAGGACTAACTCGACCAAACAGAGGACTAACTCGACCAAACAGGTGATCCAACTCGACAAAACAGAGGACTAACTCTACCATACAGGTGATTCAACTCGAGCAAACAGAGGACTAACTCAACAAAACAGAGGACTAACTCTAGCACATAACACGTCTACCTCTACCAAGCGTAGTGCTAACACTACCACGTAATAAATGACTCTACCAAACACAGTGTTAACTCTTCTATTCAAGAATGAATGCTTTGACTACATGTCCGGTCATTGTGACCAAGTTTCTTACATTTAGAACAAGCTGAAACTTTTCTTGGACGTTTTTCGGGCTGAGAACAGTCAAACCAGCTCTTTATTCGCAATTTCTTCGGCATCCCTTGTTGTTGAGGTACGGGTGGTGGATTACACAGCTTACGACTCACTTCCAACGGAACGGGAAGTGCAGCATCTCTTGGAAAGATACTACCAGAGTATGCGTTGTACATGTAGGTCGTGTGATAGTATGGATGTGTAAGTTCGATCGTCGGCCTTCTACAAGCCTCAGCAACGACAATGGCATGGACACAAGGAATTTTTTCGACATTATACCTCTTGCAAGAACACGTCTTCTCAGTCAAGTTGACTAAATGAGAAGCTTTGGATCGCGTAACAACAGCCTGGTGTTCGTCTATGTCCTGCACGTTGTAATGTCTAGCTTCATCGACCCTTGTCTATCATTTATAACAATAATGTTAACTCTACTAAAGGGATTGTTAACTCTAATATGAAGGGACTAACTCTACTATGTGCAATGGTAACTCTACCTTTAGGAGCTTTTCAACAGATGTTGTTAGAACAGTTGAGGTTAGAGTGGCTTTCGTCTTATGCTTCGCAAACCAACGTGTTAACATCGACCTTATTGCATTTATAAGCTGGACAATAGGAAAAGTTATTGCCTCTGATAATGCATGGTTTATTGATTCTGCAATGTTCGACGTATTGAAATTGTATCTGTTTCTCGGAAAGTACACTCGACTCCACAACCGCACGTCAGCTTTTATCAAGTAGGCATGAAGCTTTGGATTTAACACCTAAATCTGAGCAAGTATAGCGTTGAATTCATCGAACCTAAAAGCGGTGGCAGCTTTCTTGAAAAACTTAAAGGGCTCGCCACCTCTAAATTTCGACAAAATGTTCTTATGTAGGTGGTAGGTGCAAATACCCCGAGAAGAAAGTGGGTACACAATCTTTATGGCTTTAGCAATGGATTTATGTCTATCTGATATGATGGCAAGTTCTCTGTCATCAGGGATCACACGGTTTAACTGTCTAAAAAACCATTTCCAAGATTTGTCATTCTCGGTATCAACCACACCAAAAGCCATAGGAAATATGTTGAAGTTACCATCTTGCATGGTAGCGGTTAGTAGAATACCTTTATACTTCCCTAGCAAAAATGTACCATCGACAACAACAACCTTCCTCATGTAGGGAAAACCCCTAATACTTGCATCGAAAGCGATGAAAAGAAACTTAAACCTGTCTTGCCCGTCAACTTCGAGCTTTATTAGAGTTCCAGGATTCACTCTTCTAATAGCAAACAAGTACGACGGAAGTTCCTCATAACTACTTTCCGAACTTCCGGTAACTAGGGCTCATGCTTGGCTTAGAGTACGGTGTGCTTTCCAGTACTTCATCTGCATAAACGTCAGACTTAAATGTCACACTAACTCTACCATACGTCACACTAACTCTACTACACTACAATCTAACTCTACCACACACTACACCCTAACTCTATTACACATAATCCAACTCTACCACACTGTCAAACCAACTCTACTAATACGTCAGCACTGCAATCTAACTCTACTACACTGCAAGCTAACTCTACCAAACGCCAAAACTGCAATCTAACTCTAGCACACTATACAACCTAACTATACCAAACGATAGACTAACTCTACTACACGTAATCCACAGACTAACTCAACACTGCAATCTAACTCTACTACGAAGATTAACTCTACCATGGCGTAAAATTACGTTTGTACCTTTAGACCGAATCGCTTGCTCATTGAATCAGCAACGTGTTGAGGAAGAACAGATGGCCCAATTCCACCTACGAATTCCAAGTATAACCTTCTTAAGACTTCCGTTGACGCTTGTCCTGCACGACCTGATCTCTCCATAAAAGAACAACTATGTTCTCCCATATACTTCCGGACAAAGAAACATCCACCGTCGTCGACAGATGAAGCTCGCACTCTCCACTGACAATTTGGTACCCAACATTTCACATCCAACACTGTCTTCGATGAAGCAACAACATCGAATTCAAACCCCTGTAAAACAGAAAGTATTTGTAGCCTGGTCATGAGTTCTTTTTTTGATGAGTATCGTTGCCCATCAACCAATGCGAGTGCTGACATCTCTATGTCCAAATACTCAGCATTCAAATCCAACCCCGTTGCTTTCTCCGATAGGTTTTTCTTCTTTTCTTCCTTCGATTTTCTACGAACACTGATATAATCTTCATCATCCGAACTTGTGCCATCCATATCATCGCAACAGTCGAATCTGAATTCCACATCCTCGTCCTCAGCATGTTCACCTCCATGTTTCACATTTTCTGGTATACGCTCATTGTTTGGTCCACCTCTACTAAACATCGGATCAACTCTACTACACCGAACATACGAGACATCATTCTCCGACTTACATTGGAATTTCTCGTCAACGTTTCTCCAACTACAGTGACCTTTTTCAGGGTAACTCACTGAAACACGAGATCTAGTGGTATTTTTGACACATAGATGCATTGCTTCTTTACGAAATTGTGAAACAAACACTTGCAATTGTCTATCGTTACTCACAATTACAGGGGGAGTATCTTCTGGTAGTGACTGAATGACAACATTTGGCATGTAGCTTAGTTTTAGCTCATGACAATGTGCATCCAAACCAAAATCGGCATAGAACATCTCCAGAAATTCATCGAGCCTTAAATCTTTGACAATACCTATGATCTGACACCCGTACGACTGGTCCACCGAAAATATCCATCGATTTTCATTAAAACTCCATATCCCACAAACCAAAATGATTTGATCCATAGATCCAAACATAAACAGAAAAAGCAAAGGAGCAGCGAAGAAGTAAAGGAGCTTCAAGAAAGCTACAATGGCGTCACTTACGGAGGAATCAGTTGGATGCGCGGAAGATGAGGTAATAACTGAGGGGTAAATACATAATTTAAGCTCTACTACGAAAGTAGGCTAGGTTTTTAAAACTAACTCTACCATACTGCACTATGTCCGTGTAGTAGAGTTGATTAGAGCACAAACAACAACTCTATTATGCTGGAAATCTAACTCTACCAAGCACACTTCACCTCTATCACGCTGGAAATCTAACTCTACTACACACAAAATTTCATTAATGTCAACTCTACTAAGCATACTTTAACTCTACTGCGTTGGAACTCTAACTCTACCATACTGCACTTTGTCCATGTGATAGAGTTGATTAGAGCACAAACAACAACTCTATTATGCTGGAAATCTAACTCTACCAAGCACACTTCACCTCTATCACGCTGGAAATCTAACTCTACTACACACGAAATTTCATTAATGTCAACTCTACTAAACATTCTTTAACTCTATTGCGCTGGAACTCTAACTCTACCATACTGCACTTTGTCCATGTGATAGAGTTGATCGCTTACGTGGCAGATTTTATTAATGGCATTTTCGTAATAACATTTTTCCCCCTCATTACAAAAGGACAAAATGGTATATAATAAATTAAAAAAACTATTCTAGTAATTTACAAACATTTGCTCTATTTCAATAGTTAACACTTAATTTCGCTCTAATCTAGCAAATCATCCAATTTTAAATGGAAATATATGATTTGGTTTTTAAAAGAGTATTATATTTTACCAATTAATACCTTAGTCCCCAAGAATTTAAACTTCGTCCCTAAGACATCTATCTAATATTACAACATTAGTCCCTCTAACTTACGTCATTAATTCCTATATCTAAACATTTGTTTAGCCAATATTCTTGTGAGAATTTTGGTCAACCAAACCGGGATAATAAAATTTAGTTCAGTTTAATTGGTCTGATTTGATTATTTAAAAACAGCTATACACTATGGGGAGGGCGTTATTGAAGACTGTAATTTTTTGGTTATATTATATTTCAAGTCTAAAATAAAATTCAATGTTATTCAAGTTGTATTTGAAAGAATACCTTAAAATCCAGTCTTATTTAAAGATATATTTTACTTTTTTTGTCAACAAGTAACTATTGGATCAACAACAAAAAGATGTATTTACAATCATGTGTTATTCAGTGTTTATAATAGATTTTAGTGTCATTGATTCTCATGTATTGTAGAGTTCTTTCACGGCAAAAACAAATCATGTGTTATTACTTGGGATTCTTAAATCCAATCAGTTATCAAATTGAAAAATCAGACTCCTTCAGACGCCATTGATTAGAAAAACCTGCAAGCAGTGTTGTCGAAGAGATAACTTTCTACGCCATTGAGTAGAAGAACTTTAGCCTGCAGGTTATCCCCAAAATTCTCTAGTTGTTTAATTGATTAATTATCTTCTCACTTTCGTCTCTGTTGATGATGATTACGATTGCAGCCTTAGAGATACAACGGGGAAGGATATCAATTCCGAAGCCGGTCTCCACAGCCACAGGTAAGGGTTGGTACTGGGCTCTCTTTAAAGCCTTTATTAACTAATCCTGATAGCATTCTACGAATTGCAGGCAGCCTCAGATATACAGCAACGAGAAAGATTATCACTTCCAGGGTTGGCTTCTCTTCTTCTTTCACTGCATCCCCATCTTCAACCGTAACCTGTTCGACTTCCTTTTTCACAAGGAGTGGTTCTTTTAGTTCCACTTGTTCACCTACCTTCTGACCATTTTCATGTTTCTCTGTAGATTCATCTGTTTTTACAACTGCAGGTGATTCTATATCTGGCTCACACGCAAGAGTTTGATCACTCTCCTCCTCTTTGATAGACTCCGAGTTTGAACCTGATGTTGGTTTATCAATTACCAGATCTGATGAAACTCTATCTTTCTCCATCAACTTACCTTGTTCGTTTACCTTGTTCTCTGATTGCTAAGGGCACTTTTTGGTAGTGATGGCTCTTCACCTTAAATTGTCATTCACATATAATGAAGTAACTTGTGTTTCGTCTGTTATTGGCTTTATTTAGTCTTTGTGTAAAGTGTTTTTTGGCCTCATGACAACAACCAATTATGTAAACTATTTCCCTATTGATGATAATATAATGCTCAGTTAGAGGAAAAAAAATAGTGTATTGACATATTACATAATGTGCGCATATGTACATATACACTACATGATTACCGTATGGTGCACAAAAATATTTTTGGTAAAAAATTGTAATTATTTAAATTTGTTCCTAATATATGCATATGAAA